>JAODAL010008957.1:0-113922 GCA_025379985.1 Phyllomedusa bahiana
CCCTCCCCTTGTTTCCCCCGCCCTTTTTTTTCCCTCCCCCCCCCCCCCCTTTCCCCCCCCCTCTCTCTCCCCTTCCTTCCTCCCTTTCCGTCCTTGTTTCCCCCTCTTCCTCCTCTTCTTTCCCCCCCTTTTCCTCCCCCCCCCCCCCCCCCCTTTTTATGCCCCCCCCTTTTTTTGCCCCCCCCACTTTTTTGCCCCCCCACTTTTTTGCCCCCCCCGCCCCCCCCCCCCCCCCCCCCCCCCCCCTCCCTCCCTCCCCTTTTTTCCTCCTTTTACCCTTCCCTTTTTTTTTCTCCTCCCCCCCCTTTTGCCCCTTTTCCTCCCCCCTTTTCCCCCCCGCCCCTGTTCTTCCTTTTTCCCCCTTTTTTCCCCCCCTCCCCCCCCCCCTCTCTTTGGTTTTCCTTTTTTCCCCCTCCTCCCCCCCCTTTCCCTCTTTCCCCACCCTCGTTTTCCCCCTCCGCCTCTTTTTCCCCCCCTTTCCCCCCCCCTTCCCCTCTTCCCCCCCCCTTTTTTCCCCCTCCCCCCCCCCTTTTCCCCTCCCTCCCTCCCCCCTTTTTCCCCCCTTCCCCCCCCCCTCCCTTTTTCCCTTCCCCTTTTGGGGTTTTTTTTTCCCCCTCTCTCCCCCCCCTTTTTTCTCCCTTTCCCCCCCCCTTTTTTCCCCCCTTTCCCCCCTCCCGCCTTTTTCCCCCCCCCCCTCCTTTTCCCTTTCCCTCCCGCTCTTTTTCCCTTCCCTCCCCGCCTTCCCCCCCCCCCCCCCCCTCCCTCCTTTCCCCCTTTTTTCCTCCTCCCCTTTTTGCTCCCCCTCTCTCGTCTTTTTTCCCTCCCTCCGCCCCCGTTTTCCTCTCCCCCTCTTTCCCCCTTTTTTTCCCCCCTTTTTCTCTCCCTTTCCTTTTTTCCCCCCTTTTTCCCCCCCCGCCCTCTTTTTTTTTTTTTCTTTTTGGTTTCTCCTTTTTCCCCCTCCCCCCCTTTTCCCCTTCCCCCCTTCCCCCTTTTTTCCCCCCCCCCCCCTCCCCCTCCCCTTTTTTCCCTTTCCTCTTCCTTTTGCCTCCCCTCCTCCCCTCTTTCCCCCCCTCCCCCCCCCCTTTTTTTCCCCTCCCTTTTGCCCCCCCTTTCTCGCTCTTTTGCTCTCTCGCTCTCTCGCTCTTTTGCTCTCTCTCTCTCGCTCTTTTGCTCTCTCTCGCTCGCTCTTTTGCTCTCTCTCTCTCGCTCTTTTGCTCTCTCTCGCTCGCTCTGTTGCTCTCTCTCTCGCTCGTTTGCGCTCTCTCTCGCTCTTTTGCGCTCTCTCTCGCTCGTTGGCCCTCTCTCTCTCTCGCTCTGTTGCCCTCTCTCTCTCTCGCTCGTTTGCTCTCTCTCTCTCTCGCTCGTTTGCACTCTCTCTCTCGCTCGTTTGCTCTCTCTCTCTCTCTCTCGCTCGTTTGGTCTCTCTCTCTCCCGCTCGTTTGCCTCTCTCTCTCTCTCCTCGTTTTTTGCTCTCTCTCTCTCCTCGCTCTTTGCTCTCTCTACTCTACTCTCGCTCTCTCCTCCTCGGCTCGCTCTTTATTGCCTCTATCTCTCTCTCGCTCCTTTTGCTCTCTCTCTCGTCCCTCTTTTGCTCTCTCTACTCTTCTCGCTCTTTTGCGCTCTCAACGCTCTCTACGCTCTCTGCTCTTTTGCTCTCTAGCATCTCCAGCACATTTGCTCTCTCTCACTCGCTCTTTGCCTCTCTACTATCTCGTTCTTTTGCTCTCTCTCTCTCGTTCTTTTGCTCTCGCTCTCTCTCTCTCGTTCTTTTGCTCTCTCTCTCTCTCTCTCTTTTGCTCTCTCTCTCTCTCGCTCTTTTGCTCTCTCTCTCTCTCGCTCTTTTGCTCTCTCTCTCTCTCGCTCTTTTGCTCTCTCTCTCTCTCGCTCCTTTTGAGCCTCATCTCCGTCCACTCGCTCTTTTGCGCTCTCTCTCTCGCTCTTTTGCGCTCTCTCTCTCGCTCTTTTGCGCTCTCTCCAGTATAGCTCCTCTCGCTCGTTTGCGCTCATCCGCTCGCTTGAGCGCTCTCTTATCGCTCGTGGTTGCTCTCTCTCATCACTCAGCGGCCGCTCGTTTTGCTCTCCTCTCGCGGCGCTCGTTTGCGTCTCTCTCGCAGGACGCTCGTTTGCTCTCTCTCGAGCGCAGCACAGTTTGCTTCTCTCACAGGCTGCGCCTCGTTTGCTCTCATCTCAGCAGCGCTCGTTTGAGCTCTCCTCTCACGCAGCGCCGGTTTTGCCTCCTACTCTCCACAGCGCAAGCTCGTTAATGCTCTCTCTCTCACGCTCGTTTGCTCTCTCTCTCACGCTCGTTTGCTCTCTCTCTATCTCTCTCTCTCGTTTGCTCTCTCTCTCTCGTTTGCTCTCTCTCTCTCTCTCTTTTGCTCTCTCTCTCTCGCTCGTTTGCTCTCTCTCTCTCTCCTCTCTCTTGTTGTCTCCTCTCTCTCTCTCCCCCCCGTTCTTTTGCTCTCTCTCTCTCGCTCTTTTGCTCTCTCTCTCTCTCTCTCTCTCGCTCTTTTGCTCTCTCTCTCTCGCTCTTTTGCTCTCTCTCTCGCTCTCTCGCTCGTTGCTCTCGTCTCTCACGTCCCCTCCCCGTTTTGCCCTCTCATCTCACTCTCTCACTTCGTTTGCTCTCTCTCTCTCGAATCTGTTGCTCTGCTCTCTTCTCTCCGCTCTTTTGCCTCTCTCTCTCTCTCTCTCGTTTCTCTTATTGCATCTCTACTCATCTCGTTCTTTTGCTACTCTCTCTCTCTCTCGCTCCTTTGCTCTCTCTCGCTCTCTCTCGTTCTTTTGCTCTCTCTCGCTCTCTCGCTCATTTTGCTCTCTCATCCCCTCGCTCCTCGCACTTTTGCTCCCGTCTCTGCACTCTCGATCTTTTGCTCTCTCTCTCACGGCTCTCTCAGCTCTTTTGCTCTCTCACTCACGCTCGCGTCTTTTGCTCTCACGTCAGTCGTCTGCGGCTCGCTCTTTTGCTCGCTCTCTAATCCGCTCGCACTATTTTGCTCAGATCTCTCTCTCTCGCTCGCTCTTTTGCTCTCTCTCTCTCGCTCGCTCTTTTGCTCTCTCCCCTCTCTCTCGCTCGTTTCTGCCTCTCACCCTCTCCTCTCAGCCTCTTCTTGCTCCCCTCGCCACCGCTCTTTTGAGCATCTCTTGCTCTTTTGCTCTCACACGCTCTTCTCAGCTCTTTTGCTCTCCTCTCGTCGCTCTTTATTTGCTCTATCCTTCTCTCACTCTTTTGAGCTCTCTCTCTCTCGGTTTCTTTTGCACTCTCATGTCTCGTTCCTTTGCTCTCTCACTCTCATCGCTCTTTTGCTCTCTCTCGTTCTCTCTCGTTCTTTTGCTCTCTCTCTCTCTCGTCTTTTTGCTTCTTCTCTGCTCTGATCCACGTCCTTTCTGCTCTCTCGCCGACTCCGTTCTTTTCGCTCTCTCCTCCACGTCAGTCTCAGCTACGTGATTGGCTCTCCTCTCTCTCTCTCTCGTTTTGCTCTCTCTCTCTCTCCTCAGCTCGTTTTGCCCTCTCTCTCTCATCGCTCGTTTAGCCCTCTCTCTCTCTCCTTTGCCCTCTCTCTCTCTCAGCTCGTTTGCCCTCTCTCTCTCCTCTGCTGTCGGTGCCCTCTCTCTCTCCGCTCGTTTACTGCTCTCTCTCTCCGTTTCGTTTTGCGCTCTCTCTCTTCTCACTCACTCCGCTCTTTGCTCTCTCTCTCTCTCACTCGCTCTTTTGCTCTCTCTCACTCCCTCTCGCTCTTTATTGCTCTCTCCTCACTCTCGCTCTATTGCTCTCATCTCTACGTCTCGCTCTTTTGCTCTCACTCATCGCTCTTTTGCTCTCTCTCTCATCTCGCTCCTATTTGCCTCTCTCTCGCCTCCCCTTTTTGTCTCTCTCTCTCTCTCGCTCTTTTGCCTCTCATATCGCTCTGTTTGCACTCTCTCACTCTCTCGCTCTTTTGCTCCTTTTTTCTGCTCTCTCACTCGCTCTTTTAGCTCTTCTTTTGCTCTCTCTCGCTCTTGCTCTCTCTCGCTCTAGCTCTCTCTCGCTTCCTGCTCTCATTCTTCGCTCTTTTGCTCTCTCTCGCTCTATTGCACTCTGCTCTCGGCTCTCTTTTTGCATCTCTTGCTCTCGAGAACTCTTTTGCACTCTCTCGTGCTCTTTTGCTCTCTTGCTCCGCTCTCTGCTCTCTTGGCTCTCGCTCTTTTCGCTCGCATTCTCGCTTTCCTCTTTTCTCGCAACGTCAGCTCCTCTCTCGCTCTTTTGCTCGCTCTCTATCTCTCGCTCTTTTGCGCTCTCGCTGTCTCTCGCTCTCTCTCTCTCGTTCTTTTGCTCTCTCTCTCTCGTTCTTTTGCTCTCTCTCTCTCTCTCGTTCTTTTGCTCTCTCTATCTCTCGCTCTTTTGCTCTCTCTATCTCTCGCTCTTTTGCTCTCTCTCTCTCTCTCGCTCTTTTGGCTCATTTCTCTCTCCTCAGCATCTTTTTTGCGCTCTCATCCTCTCGCTCTTTTGCGCTCTCTCTCTCTCTCCCTCCTTTTTCGCTCTCTCTCACTCCCTCTTTTGCCCTCTCTCTCTCTCTCGCTCGTTCGCTCTCTCTCTCTCGCTCTTTTGACTCTCTCTCTCTCTCGCTCGTTTGCGCTCTCTTCTCTCAGCTCGTTAGCGCTCTCTCCTCTCTTGCTCGTTGCTCTCTCTCTCTCTCGCTCGTTGCCTCTCTCCTCACAGCGCGCTCGTTAGCTCTCATCGTTCACAGCTCTCTCGCGCGCTCGTTTGGCTCTCTCTCTCTCTCGCGCTGCTCCGTTTGCTCACTCCTCTCTCATAGCGCGGCTCGTTTTGCCTCTCTCCTCAGACAGCTCGTTTGCTCTCTCTCTCTCGCGCGCTCGATTGCTCTCTCTCTCGCTCTTTTGCTCTCTCTCTCTCGTTCTTTTGCTCTCTCTCTCTCTCTCGCTCTTTTGCTCTCTCTCTCGTTCTTTTGCTCTCTCTCTCTCTCTCGCTCCTGCTTCTCTCTCGCCTCTCTCCGTCGCCCGTTCTATTTGCTCTCACTCGCTCTCTCTTCTTTTGTCTCTCTCTCGCCTCTCGTTCTTTTGCTCTCTCTCAGCTCATCTCGTCTTTTGAGAGCTCTCTCTCTCTCTCTCGTTCTTTTGCTCTCTCTCTCTCGCTCGTTTGCTCTCTCTCTCTCACGTTCTTTTGCTCTCTCTCTCGTTCTTTTGCTCTCCCTCTCTCTCTCTCTCACCGTTTCTATAGTATTGACTCTCGTCACTCTCGTCGTGTCTGCTCGTCTTGCGCTCCTCTCTCTCGCGATCGTTTGCTCTCTCTCTCTCTCGCGCTCGTTTGCTCTCTCTCTCTCTCGTTCTTTTGCTCTCTCTCTCTCTCTCGGGTTTGCTCTCTCTCTCTGTCTCTCGCTCTTTTGCTCTCGCTCTCTCGCTCTTTTGCTCGCTCTCTCGCTCTTTTGCTCTCTCTCTCGCTCTCTCGCTCTTTTGCTCTCTCTCTCTCGCTCTCTCGCTCTTTTGCTCTCTCTCTCTCGCTTTCCCTTTTTTTGAGAGCTCTCTCTCGCTCTGATACATCGCTCTTATGCTCTCTCTCTCGCGCTCGCTTTGTCTCTCTCTCGCGCTCGTTGGCTCTCTCTCTCTCTCGCGCTCGTTTGCTCTCTCTCGCGCTCGTTTGCTCTCTCTCTCTCTCGCGCTCGTTTGCTCTCTCTCGCTCGTTTGCTCTCTCTCTCGCTCGTTTGCTCTCTCTCTCGCTCGTTTGCTCTCTCTCTCGCTCTCTCTCTCTCGCTCTTTTGCTCTCTCTCGCTCTCTCTCGCTCTTTTGCTCTCTCTCGCTCTCTCTCTCTCTCGCTCTTTTGCTCTCGCTCTCTTCTGCAACTTTATGCTCTCGGCTCCTCTACTCGTCCTCTTTGCTCTCTCTCGCTCTTTTGCTCTCTGCTCGCTCTATTTGCTCTCGCTCTCTCAGAGTCGCTCTTTTAGCTCTCGCTCTCTCGCTCTTTTGCCTGCAGTCTCACACTCTCGCGCGCTCGTTTGCTCTCATCTCCAGCCTGCCAGCTCGTTTGCTCCTCTCTCACCGCGCGCTCAGTTGCTCTCTCTCTCACTCTCCGGCGCTCAGTATTGCCTCTCTCTCTCGCGCGCTCGTTTGCTCTCTCTCTCTCTCTCGCGCTCGTTTGCTCTCTCTCTCGTCGATCCGCAGGGCCTGTGCTCGTTTGCTCTTTCTCTCGCGCTGCTCTATGCTCTCCCCTACCCTCTCGCTCTCCACTCTCTCTCTCTCTGCTCCCTCTCTCTCGCTTCTTTTGCTCTCATCTCTCTCTCCGCTCTTTTGCTCTCTTCGCTCGCTCTTTTGCTCTACCTCTTCCGCTCGCTCGCTCCTTTGCTCTCTCTGCTCGCTCCGCTCGCTCTTTTGCTCTCATCTCGCCGGTCTTTTGCTCTCTCTCTCTCCGCTCGCTCTTTTGGCGCTCTCTCATCTCGCTCGCTCTTTTGCGCCTCTCTCTCTCCGCTCGCTTCTTTCGCTCATCTCCTGGTCGCTCGCTCTTTTGCGCTCTCTCTCTCAGCTCGCTCTTTGAGGCGCAGCTCTCTCTCTCATCGCTCTTTTGCGCTCTCTCATCTCGCTCTTTTTGCGCTCTCTCTTCTCGCTCCTTTTGCGCTCCTCTTCTCTCGCTCTTTTTCGCGCTCTCTCTCTCTCTGCTCTTTTGCGCCTCTCTCTCAGTCTCTGCTTCTTTTGCGCTCTCTCCTCTATACTCTCGCTCTTTTGAGCGCTCGCTCTCTCTAGCTCTCGCTCTTTGCGCTCTCGCTCCTCACTCGCTCCTTTTCTGCGCTCCTCTCAGCTCTTTTGCGCACTCTCGCTCGTTTGCTCCTCGGTGGTGGGTGGGGGAGGGGGTGAGGGGGGGGTGGGGGGGGGTGAATCTCGTTTGCGCTCTTTCGGTCTCATTTTGCGCTCTCTCCGCTCTTTTTGCGCTCATCTAATCATCGCTCTTTTGAGCCGCTCTCTCATCTCGCTCTCTTTGCGCTGCTCTCGAATCTCGCTCTGTATAGCTGCTCTCTCTCTCAGCTCTTTTGTCGCTCTCTCTCTCGCTCTCTTTTGCGAGCCTCTCTCTCGGCTCGTACTTTGCGGCTCTCTCCTCCTCAGTTTGCGCTCTCCTCACTCGCTCGTTTGGCGCTCTCTCTCGCTCTTTATGCTCTCTCTCTCTCTCCGCTCTTTTGCTCTCCTCCTCGTTTGCTACTCTATCTCGCTCGTTGCTCTCTATCGTCGCTTCAGCCGTTTGCTCTCTCTCTCGGCTCGTTTGGCTACTCTCTCTCGGCTCTTTGCTCTCCCTCTCTCCCTCAAGCATCAGCATCGTTTGCTCAACTCTCTCATCGCTCGCTCTTTTGCTCTCTCTCTCTCGCTCTTTTGCTCTCGCTCTCTCTCTCTCCTCTCTCTCGCTCGGCTCTCCTCTCTCTCTCGCTCTCTCTCTCGCGCTCTCTCTCTCTCGCTCTCTCCCTCGCGCTCTCTCTCGCTCGCTCTTTTGCTCTCTCTCGCTCGCTCTTTTGCTCTCTCTCTCTCGCTCTTTTGCGCTCTCTCTCTCGCTCGCTCTTTGCGCTCTCACGCTCGCTCTTTGCGCTCTCGACGCGTCGCTCTTTTTGAGGCGCTCCTCAGTCACTCTCTCCTGCCGCTCTTTATGCGCCCTCTCTCACTCTCTATTTTGCGCGCTCTCTCTCTCTCGCTCTTTTGCGCTCTCGCTCTCTCTCGCTCTTTTGCGCTCTCTCGCTCTTTTGCGCTCTCTCGCTCTTTTGCGCTCTCTCGCTCTTTTGCGCTCTCTCGCTCTTTTGCGCTCTCTCGCTCTTTTGCGCTCTCTCTCTCGCTCTGTTGCGCTCATCGTCGCTCTCCTACTCGCTCTTCTTAGTTTATTATTTTTGTTTCTATTGCCCCTCTTATTTTCCCCCCCCCCCCCTCGTCTCTCTCTCCTTTGCGCATCTCATCTCGCTCTTTTGCGCTCTCTCTCTCGCTCTTTTGCTCTCTCTCTCGCTCGCTCTTTTGTGCTCTTTCTAGATCTCGCTCTGTCTAGATCTCGCTTTTTCTTTCTCTCGCGCTCGCTTGCTCTCTCTTTTTCTCACATCTGGCTCTTATTTATCTCATTTGCAAACTAGCTATCTGTTGTAGATTTATTTATCTATGTAGTTATCTCTTTTCTATTTCTTTCCATTTCTCTCTCTTATCTAGCTTTCCTTTTTTTCTTTTTTTATATAAAATCTGTCCGTCTATCGCTCTCTCTGCTATACCAATGGATCCATCTATCCAGCAAGGGCTAACACAGTATTGTCAGATTCCATTTTTTGTTTGCTGCCAGAATACTTTTAGCCATGTTTTAAAAACTTGGCCATGACTAAGAAACCAAGCCGAGGCATACCGTACTTTAAAATAAGTAACATGTGCAGAACATATATAATAAACGCCCTCAGCGGAGGCAAATAACAGTGAGTGAAACTGAGACCGCAGCTCTATTTAAAACGCTGTAACCTCAGACTAAACGACGTGCAAACATAAAAGGCTGATTGACAACAGTATTATTCTAAATGTGGGTTTTCACATCTCTCTGTAAAGATCCTTTATTATAGTGTTATGGCAAAGGAACCTGTCACTCATTCACATGGAATAAAGCGTAATAATAATAAAACATGTTATACAATGCTGCCAATGAAAGGACCGCATTTGTATTGTGGTTTAACTACTCAAGAAGTATATTACTACCAGAGAAGAATTACTTTTTACTGCAAGTCTTAAACGAGTACTGAGAGTTTTGGATATTTTTAGACAAAATATATATGGAGAGGTCTTCTGGGATTACATATTGATGGCTGAATCACCACGATACTCGCACCATCATTGCACTATCTGGGCATATGATACACACTGGGCATCTACATATTCATGCTGACACACCATAAGATTCTATTTTTATTAATTTTAATGGTGAAACAAATTGCCTAATCAATATGAGAGATGGTGCCTAGTAGTACTGTTGGCCCCATGTTCTTGAACAGGATGAACTGCAGTACCAGAGAAGATCACAGCCTGTTCATTGTGCTGATTGCCATAAGTCCAGGCTGTCTGATCCTCCACTCAGGCTTGGAGTGGCCCACAGGGGAATAGGGGAAACCCCTGGTGGGCCACCCAGCATGATAGACCTGGAGTTGTTTTTTTTTACTGCATATGCATCCTCAGAAGAGGCAAAAAGTAAGAGGCAGAGCATAGGAGACATGTACATTCAGTTACTGTAGCTGTAGGCTGGGCCCCTAAAATAAACTCCACCTGTGGGCCTTAGGCATCCCAGTCTGACACTGCCCCCACTGATTAAATACTGGTAGTCCGTCCAAAAGATTCACCATTTAGGTCAGTCGTCAAGAACCCGTCTGGTCAACTTTTATCATGTATTTTAAATATCCATGCATCAATATTTTATCTAAATACTTGTGTTACAACATGTATAATTTTTCCCAAATGTACTTTCAGTTAATGGAAAAGTAATTATATGAAATTATTCTGTCAAGCAGTTAAAGCAAAAACATTCTCATAAAAAACACATCCTATAACCCATCTCTGTATATAAAATCACTGATGTTTAAGCCGCCTCATTTAAAACCCATTGCAGTGTGTTTCAAGTAGTATAATGTTTGATTTGATGCAAAAGAAAATGATGGAATGTATCCGTAATTGTTAAATTTGTTCAGATGCAATGTACTTTATATAAATGTGGTATGGGAAGGTATGTACAACTCTGTTACAAGTGACTATGACTGTTAAGACATGCTGAGAGGTGTAGTTTCCCAAAAGCTGGGGAGCCACCACATGCACATTATCATCCTGATGATGCTTGAAGGTTAGGTTCATATTTAAGTCAGAGGTGCCATTTTGAACCTCGGTCACAAGTTCTGTTGGAAATTATGGAAATAAAATTGCAGCATGCTGCTTTTTACCGTCTGATAAGATGACGGACACCATGGCAGAAGCCCAACGGACCACAATGAACAGTGGGTTCCACCGCGCGCCATTGTCTGTTGTAGAATGGATCTGGTTACAACTCTGAAACGGCTTCCGAAGGAAACCTCAAATGCAAGTGTTTACAAGACCTTACATGGAGAATATTGGCTGATGTTTGGGCAGCAATTATATCAGTATTAAGTTGGGGTATCCCCTCCTGTGAGTTGGAGAAGTTTCTAAGTTAGCCATTATATATTTGCGGTGTTAACAGCTTGAGAGGGGCAAATATAAAAGGGGTTCTATCGTGAAAAAATTTTTTGGGGACCGTTTGGTATGACCATTGTGTTTAGTAGTCAAAAGTTAGCAATGCAAATTTTTTACTCAAGAATTTCCCCTTTTTGGGGCCAAACATGAAAAAGACTCCAAAAGACATTTCACCGCCTACCTTGATTCTGTCATAGTATCCCATATTTCATGTTGTCCAATTTTTCAGAAGTTTAAGCCAAGTAATGGTGATCCAGTCCTCCGCCCTAGTTTAACCCCCATAGCTGATAAAACTCTGAAAAGTAGCTGTTGATTTTTTTTATCCATTTTGCAATGGAGTACTTACGGTACAGTACTAGAAATTTTTTGTTAAATTTGTTGCTTGTAGTACTGATTTCCACCATAGTTCATCCCAAAGATGTCATTGTAGTAGCGCTGCCATTCATATGAAATGGTAATCTGATAAAGGAGGATTTGAGGCACTACACCCAAGACTTGGCTAAGTAATCAAATCACTGCAATATTTTATTTGTCAGATAACAGGTGTCCCCAACCTTTAAATCAGATGAATTCAGAGATAACTGTCTGAAATGGGCTGAAATGAATCTGGTTTTCATCTCTTTTAAAAGGGACAAAAAACAATTGTCATATGCCGAGGATTAGACCCTTTTTAATCGTTTAACCCCTTTTCTCCATTCCTATTAGAGGCAAAATAGTACACAAATTGCCAACAATATAAGCCTTATTAACCCAAAAGTAATGCTTAATTTATGCAAATTAAATTTCAGCTTTCAAATGAAGCAATTCAAGTTCTAAATGACTTGTTTGTAAGTTGTTTTCAAATGAAAATTTATAAAGAAAAGGGGAAAAGCGATCGAATTTATTTACTGGTAATGTGCAAATGAATGGGGGAAGCAAATCGGGCAGGCGTTAGGTTTAAAGTGTTTTCTTGCTTCACTGGGTCATGGGTTCCAATTTGACTAAAGGCAACAGGTTATTTGTCTTCCTATAACATAGGCCCTAGTGCAGAGGTTCCCAAACCTATGTGGCCTATCTCCTCATTTTATAAAAAAAAAATAAAAATTACCCGTGCCCCTCCGATATTCTACCCACATGGCTGATGACGTTTTGGAAAAATTTTTTCGCCCCCCTTTTTTATGAAAAAAAAAACTAAATAAAATACTAAATAAAACAAAAGACATTTGGGTGTTTAAATTTTTATCATTTGTTTTAAGTTTTAAAAGGGACTTGTTTTTCCCAAAAAAAGGCTGTTTTCCCAAAGTGCAACCTTACGTTACACGGGGCCTTCAGCCTGGGGCTTTGGTTTAAGTGGATTAAAAAAGCTTGATATATTAATAGGGTCACCGACAGGACAGGCTTGGGTATCCTTGTAGGCAAGTCATGAGGGATTAAACCCTGACATATTTCAGGGGGGCCCCCTTTATTGGCTTGCAGAGCCCCCATTCTTTTTCCATGTCATTTTATCTCCAATGTAAAATAGATGGGGTATTGAAGAAGTCCTTGCTCCCCACTCCATTTATTTGGCAATGTAGGAGGGGGTTTCTCAATTTAACCAAGACTGTGTTGTTTCATAAACCATTCTTTTACCCAATTGGGCCGACCCTTTCATTATATTAGTGATTACCCTTAAAGGAAGCCTGCAAATCGCATACGTTTTTTTCCCCTTTGTTTATAGACACTTGCAGCAGGAATCTGTCACTATGTTTTATGGACGACTTCTCAGCTTACTGTCTCTTCTTCTTTATCTACTTCCCTTTCATTAAAAGTACTATTCATGTCAGCCTGCCAAGCATCAATGTCTAGTTAAAGAAGGAAATAAAATGTATGTGATTCCTAGGACACAACTAAGCCAGAAACAATCTCCCCAAAAAATCCTTTCAATGTTATTTGAAGATTGTTTCCATCGGTGATAAATTAAAATGTAAGTCTATTTGTGATTTGACATGGGTATAGATACAGATCAAGTTAAAAATAATAGTAAACCTAGTTGCTCACTGCTTCTTGGATGCTTTTGCCCAGTTACGTTTTGAAGCCTACTTCTCTTTAATTCATGAGATGTTCACAGAAGACTTAGGGTGACATGTCCGAAAGGTGGCATATCTATGCCAGTTTTAGGCACATTAAATCAGTGTAAAGTGCGCCTGAAAGTCCGATACTTTCTAAAAACTGGCGTCAGGTATACCTTGGCATAGAAAACTTAATGCGGCTAAAAAGGCGAATCACATCAGAAAAGGCGCATCGCATAAAAAAAGGCGCATTGCGCAACTTCTGGAACATAGCATATCTTTGGTATATATGTAATGCGCCTATTGAGGCGCATTGCCCGACGGAGGCACATAACATATGTAATGCACCTCAATAGGCGCATTGCGTGACAGGGATGCACAGTCCACCATATTTAGGCGCATTACAAAGTGACGTGCCCAGCGTATAATGCGCCTAGTGTTGGTGTACAACAGTTCATTTTCAACAAGAATATGGCGTCAAAAGTGGTTTTGGCACAAAATGGACCAGAAAAATGGCGTTGTTGGGACATGTCGCCCTTAGTCTACAGCAGTAAAATGGAATCCAAACACAGAGCAATACTGGCACCATGTTCTGACAAATCCATTCTTTATTAATCACATTAAAATTGGGAAAAAGCTGGCGATGAACCATATGTATGCATTTCAAACCTTGTAGCCCATGTTCACAAGGGCTGTACGGTTTTAAACGCGTTGGCATGGTTCATTGAAAGTATGATTGTTTATATCCCAAATGTACAAAGTTTAAAGGGTTGCCCGTTTTTAAAAAAATTTTAAAATACTAAATAAAATATTGCCCAATAAAAAACAAAAAACTTATCTGCGTTCCAGCACTGGCTCTCCCTGGTCTTATGTTTACATTGTCTTCAGTCTTATAACAGGATGTCACCGGGTGAGAGTCACTATCACCCCTTTTTTTCCCATTTAGAGCGTTTATTTCTAACGGTGATGTAAGGGACTGTTATGCCACAAGTAATTATCTCCCCGCGCGTACAATACGATCGTATTGTACAAGCTGGGAGAGGAGGCGTAATCCTGTTCTCTAGAGAACTGTGGATTACCGTAATTTCGGCCGAAATTTTGGCCTGTGTGAACATACCCTTACGTCACTGGGTGATGTCCTGTTTGGCTGAAGACCAGAGGAAAACAATAGACTGGGGAGAGACACCGCAGAGCTGGTGCTGGAATGGAGCTGAGAAAGAAGGCAATTTCTATTTTATTGGGCAGCAGTACCATAGTATTTAAGGTAGAAATAAACTAGTAAACCCTTTTAACTTGACAAGCATTAAATTTAAATTTTGGGACAGATGGTCATTCCTTTACACCCAGCCCCGGGGTGGGCTTCAAAACTTCTTTCCCTATGCCTTTGCGAAATTCATGATAAAGGTCATGTATTGATGGAAAACGTTTACAAGTGAATAAGGCATTGTCACTAGTGTGTGTTTTTTCAATAAAGAAATAACTGAGCATTTTTTTTACTTTAGTTTAATAGACTGACCTGATTCAGTGATTATTGAAAAATGGCACAGAACAGTAAATGGGTATATAAATGGGTGTGTGTATATTATATATATATATATATATATATATATTATATATATATATATATATATATTATATATATATGGGAGTGCTTTTTTGGCTTGTTCCTAAGGCAATAGAGGGTCTTTGGATCGAAGGTTTTACATGTTGGCTAAAATTTTGGAATCCTTGAAGGCAAGAATATCCCCTCTTTTCATAGTTGCCCTAAGGAGGAGCACAAGTCAAAAGTGATTTTCAAAGATTTGCTCGAGTGTGTCGTTTCCAAAACTATCATATGCCCGAAATTGTTCTATACCATTAAGAAATTTCCATCACTGGTTATTAATTTAGAATGTTATGTCAAAGTTTTCCAATGAAATTTTATAGTGCTTTGATGAGAATACTGCATGATTAGTGTTGATTGATCCATTCGAGAAAAGTTAAGTACGAGTTGAACATCTCGATTTTCTCGAACCGAACATTTTACTGTTCGTTCAAGTAAATGTTTGAGTTCGCCATGGCGTTCGACACGCCATTTTAGTAGTTTTCAGCGCCTTTCTGCAATTTTAGTGGCCACCCAATCAGTGCAGAGCACAGAGGAATGTCAAACATGTCATCGCTGAGGTGTAGGGCTCTCATTTTCTGCTAAAATCACATGACCGTGTTATATGTATTTTACTGTATTGCGTTCTAAACGACATTTTCAGCTCACTCTCTGTACTGTACAAACTGCTCTCTGTCTGCTTGCTTGCATGCAGGCACAAGATTTGTTTATTATTAGAGATTTTAGACAGGAAAAGCTACTATTTAGATTAGTAAGGTAGTTAGTTAGGGGGTGTGCAGCAAGCTTAGGGAATCAAGACTTAGATAGCATTTTCCTCCCCAAAGACAGCAATTGTTAGGGAGTTTGGTATTGCTGGCTGCATCTTTCCCCCACACCCAAAAGCTGTTATTTGGCGACATTTGCAGGCTCACTTAATGCCTATCTCTCATATACATGGATAAAAATTAACCCGAACATCGTCTCCCATTGACTTTAATGGGGTCCGAGTTCAAATCAAACCTCGAACCGAACACCACTACTGTTCGAAGTTCGAACCGAACTTGAACATTTTACTGTTCGCTCGATTTCCATTTAGAGACCCCTGAGCTTTGTCAGAGGGGTCCGGCTGTCCTATAGACTTATACAGAAAATCAATATAAGTCCAAGCTGCTGGACTATAGCAGTTAATTTTCAGCTATCCCTGATATGTAAAAAGCTCACTTTGGTGGCATTTCCTCTGAAATGAAACCGTGGTTTGGAATCGTAGAAGCAATCAATTTATCTGGAAGGGAAGTGGCCATTTACTGGGCATACAGGGAATTTTTGGTTGTACAATCCCTGGAGGAGCCACTGCTCAGATATAGGTCTCCAAAAAAGGTCCCCCATTGTAAGCAAATTTTTTTTTACATTTTATAATTAGGATAATCATGAAGAGTAGCATAATCGGCAACATTAAGCTCTGACAATGTGAAGGACACAATTTGCAGTAAGATCGTTTTTTTATGCAACTTTATTATCACCTTAAAGATCTGGGTGGTCAAAGAAATTAAAACTTGCGCTCACTAAATTAGTCATCCACCTGCACAAAAGTGTTTTAAAATATTAAAAAAAAAAATGCCCTGGGCTATTAAATTTAATCCCTTTTAAAAAACCCCTACAGGCGAGATGTCCTAACCCCCTATGTAAATGGGTTTTTTGCAGCTCATAAATGTTAGTAGTATAATACGGGGCCCCATCTTCGTCCGCCCGTCATTGCAGAAGGGGGGATTTCGTTAATTGCCCAATGTTTATTCTTTTCACTCTCGTATTGTGCTCAAGGACAGGGTGGTGGGCAGCGGGACATTTCAAGGGCCCAAAATGGGGCACAGAGAAAATTAAATGAATAGCTTTTTTTGGGGTTTCAATTATTCATTTTTGTTTTACACATAAAACAGTTTCAGAAAAAGGAAATTAAGCTTTTATTAAAATCCCGGTATGAACTTGAATTGAAGGACAAGGGTGATAAACCGTAAGCTCATTACCCTTACAAGACATTAGTTTTTATTCTTAATGGGAGGTTTATTCTATACATAGCCCCATCTAAAAATTTGTTTGTGGGTTAAAAAAAATGTGGGTTTTATGCACCAGCCCTTTTTAAAAATTCCCTGATGTATGGATGTATACATTTAAAGGTTTTTTACTTTGCCTCCCTTTAGCCCTTTAATTCATGGGTTTTTAGGGGTATTTTTATTTTTTTACAAGGCCCTGTAAATTTTACAGCAATTTTGGGGTATGTTTACACGGCAATTAAAGGGGGGTATTTTGCCCACCTTTTTTGGCCTTCTGGTTTAAAAAAGGGGGGAGAAAAAACGTCCCAAAAAATTTCGGTAATTTCCCTAGTTCTTTCCCCCCGCCACGGCCCCCGGGTAATTGGCCCGGCGAAAAACGTCCCGCAATTTTCACCCTGTGAAAAATAGCCTTTTCAATAATTTTCTTTTTTTTACCCCTGTAAGCGCTAATGGGAATTGGGCCAATCTTAAATTTCCCGATTACCTTTTTGTATGTTTTTGGGTCGGGGGCCCAAAAGGAAGCCCCCCCGGTGGGAAACCCAAGGCCCAAAAATAGAAAGAACATTCAAACTCCCTTTCAAATTTTTTGTGTTGGGGGGATTTTAACCCAGGATCCCGCGTTTCCCCTGCTATCTTTTTTCCCTTCCCATAAGCCTCTTCCCCTCTGTATCTAATGTGCATATTCATTTTAATAATAATTTTAATAACGTTTCGGGCCTCGTGACACTCCCACTATCTTTGGGGTGCTATCATACCCATCAGATTAGGGATGATTGCCCAAGTAAGATGTTTTGGATTCCTTTTTGCAGTTAGCAAATCACTGTATATATAGGGTTTCCCTGCTTATATAATAGGTGCTTTTACACCAGATTTGATAATAGAAAAGGAGTTATTCTTTCACAAGTAGAAAGGGATGAAGTTATGAGACAAATTGAGGGGTTAGAAATCAAGTTTTTTAAAAAGTGTGTTATAGAGGTTAAGTGTTGTACATAATAAAAGTTAGGTTTTAGTGCTTTATAGACCGAAATCTGATAGAGTTTAAGTTTGCCTATGGCAAAATGGTAAATATAATTATCAAAAGTCACTCTTTGTTCTCTTACTAGATTCCCATATTTTTGAGACTACTTCATATATTCATGGAAGCACCATAAGGCGGCACCTGGAATGCCTGAGAGTCTTAATATGGATGCATTTGGACACCACGGTAGAGGATACTTACACACAGCTTTGTCTATGGTTACAAAGACTCTGGAAACATACAGAAGGGTTTTTTTTTTTAAAATTACCATAAGTTTCATGCAAGAAGACCATGTATTTATTATAAATTGATTTCTCAAGAACTCTATTGTTATTAGGCCATAATTAGACCATATATTTGATGGCCATAACCTGATAGGACTTGGTTTCTTAGCACATAGATACATTGATTGACTTCTAATGCTATGGTCTACTAAAGTATAGACTAAAAGTTATATGATATGTTCCTAGTAGCACTAGGATGTCCAAGGATACAAATTTACCCATTTTAACCAATGGCAATGATATATCTTCATAGCTATAGCTGTTCTCAAAAAATGTCAATCTGAATTGGTGCATACGATATTTAAGACCTTACCTTTAATTTTTGCTACTTATACTGCTGTTTCAGTTTCCTATAATTAGATTCTAGAGGCCATCTCATTTTGCCCTATATACCAATGGTGGATGCTAGTAAAGTAATAAAATCTTTTTCTCACCACTCCAAATCCATAAAATCATGGGTTTATCCATGAACAATTAAAGTCCATACCCTATTGCTGACCTGTGTTGTAACTATGAATAAGGGCCTCAACTTGGTAATGCACCAGGCATGGGTTTTATATCAACTAGACAATATGTCATAAGTTTAGGAATTAAGAGTACTAGGACAAATATTTTATTGCTCAGATGTTGGACCCTGCACCTGGGAAAGTTGTGGATAGAGCTGGACTATCTTCTTCTTTGTTGCATGGGAGCTGTACTGCACATTTCAAATCCATTCTCAAAGTTCAATAAGATACTAAGAGAAAATATTTTGAATGAATATAATGGTAATATTGGAATGGTGGTACTTGAATTTGTCTTGCATGCACTAGAGCATCTCCTTTGCACCTCTCGCGGAGACTAGAAAGGTTTTGGGAGTTGGTGAGCAATAGTGTTGTGCGTCATACCACAGACTGTATGCCGAGTCGTGGGTGTGCTTGCAGGCACATCAAGCAGAGTTTCCTTCCCTCTGCCTCTCGTGTTTCCTCTGTTTCTGCTGCTGGCTGTCCCATAGGGATGCGCATGCTCTCTCTTGGTGGATTTTAAGGTCCAATGTGCGCCACCCAGCCAATGGACATTTAAAGGAGCACTTCCCACCCTGGTTTGCTGTCAGATTGTTGTTGTGTTTTTGCCATGTTTAGTAGCAGTTTGGTCTGTGTATTCTGGTATTGATCTTCAGCTTGTCAGTCTACCATTAACAATTGAACTCCACCTGCCCTAACATTCTGCCTGTGACCCAATTAAGTTAGTAAACTACCTGCCCTGAACCTTTGCTTGCAACCCTACTCCGATTCTGCCTGTTCCCTTTGTACCATGCCAGCCATAATTGGGAGGGACCATGCTGAAGTCCAAGCCCTCTTGCTAAGGTTAAAGGGAATCTGTCGCCAATTTTTTTTTTTTTTTTACTTATTAAATCAAGACCCTGATCCATATTCTTTTCCTCTGTCGTTTTTATTTCCTGATTGTAGATTTCTCAATTCGGCCGTCTATATATGATTGAGGGGAAGACATTCTTGCTTGAAACTGCTTTAACACAGTCAAGAGAGATACTTTACAGCAGCTTCATGCACATAGAATTCTTAAGACGATTCTGTCCCATGGGACTTGTATGGAGAGTTTTCACTGTGAAGGGAGGGGGAGAGGGGGAGCTGGGGCCATCTCCTTTTGGGTGACTGGTGGATTCTGTGTTATCTGTACACAATGGTGTCTCCTTTCAGTTTGACCCTGCTTTTATGATAATGAGCACACTGCTGAAAAGCTTTCTTAAACAGAGCAGGAAGTGTCAGACGAATTATTAGGCTATAGTGGCCAAAGTGAAAACTGCAGGATTAAGAATTATTAAAAAAAATACTGAAAATGATACGGAAAATTAAAAAAACAGAACCAAAACTTCCTAAAAAATGTGTTTAACATAAAAATGTGAGTTAAACAATATGTCATTTTTTGAGGACACATTCGCTTTAAGGGTAAAGACCAGATTGTGTCCCTGACGTTGCCCACGCAAAATTTGACTGACCCGGATTATCCACTACCTGTCCGTGATGAATACAGCGCTTTGGGCATGAAGAGGTTGCAACGTCTGCTCTCCAGTAATCCTTCGTAAAGGTTTCTCAAGTTTCTTGTTCTACATCAGCAATATTCATTATTTACTGCCAAAATTTCTGCATGATTTAGCTTCAGGTATGTCGAAAAAACTAAGCAAGTGTGCTGTTTGACTTTTTATCTTTAGGCAGAACCATATGGGATCACAGACCATAAAAAATTGACAACCATGGTATGTTCTAGTTTATAGCTGATCATACATCAAAGAGATATTTGGACTATGTTGGAATCAATACATATGATATTGTAGGCTCTTATGCTTGCTAATGCATTCAAATATTGGTTCAGCAGTTTGGAAGTCAAGTTTGTATTAAAAAGACTTTCCGAGAAGTCTGTACCTTGGTTGAACATCTTTCAGCAATTTAATACACAATAAACTTCCATTTTAAACCTTTGGGGAAAAACCGCTACAAGTAGAACTTATTTCAACTAATGGTGTATTAGAGTATGATGTGAGCGTTATCAAGGCAGGCAGCCAAAAGCACTTAGAATGATCCTTCCCGGCTAATATGAAAGGAAATTGGTAATGTATGTGTCAAGGAAAGATGAAACCCACAAACTAGGTTACCTACACAAGAAGAAACCCATGATTGTTAATTAAGGACTATTTGGGAATTTATAACCTTTCGTTCCAAACTACAAAAGGTTATTAAGCCAAACACGGACATTGACTTAACTTTGCATGTGAATGTCATCAAGTTCTTCTCATGGACTCAGAGCTGGAGCCAACTAATCACTTCTTTTTGAGACTATTTTTGGTTAAACGTGTGGCAAAAGATTTGGTAGATGCTCTACTAACCACTGTATTTAGTCAAACTCCTCTAAATCCAATCTCTTCTTTTGGTGATACAGGGCTCTTAATTGGCAGGATACGACTATACTAGGCTATTATTCAATATGATATGTAGATAAAAAAGGGTGTTCCCACCTTAGACACATTTGGCATATTGATGGGATATGCTATAAATGTCTGATAAATAATGGTGCCGCACTCCTGTGAGGTGTCGGGTGCTCAGTGGAAGAAGCCTATGGCCCAGTCTAGAATAAGAAGAAAATCCATGGCACACCATAAGATCCTTTAGGGTGTTTATTTGAGCATTAAATACAGAAGAAAATGTACTTACTCTCCAAATGAGATAATATTCTTCAGACAAGATAATGGTAGGACTATATTTCAGTGAGGTATTCCCATGGTCCGACATTTCAGCCTATCAGGCCTTTATCACAAAGGACCTAGATTTGGGGGATGATGCTTGTGGAGCCGGAGAGTGCACACACTCCACCCAAACATCAGACCATGGGAATACCTCAATAAAATATTGTCCTACCATTATCTCATTTGGAGAATATTATGTCGTTTGGAGAATAACTACATTGTCTTCTGTGTTTAATGCTCAAATAAACACCCTAAAGGATCTAAAGGTGTGCCGTGCATTTTCTTCTTATTCATAAATGTCTGATGGGTGTGGGTCATAGTGGTAGGATCCATGTCTATCTTGTGAATGGGCCTCCAAACTTCTCTACGAGAGGTGACCATGTGTTTATGGCACACTCTGTTCATTTCAAGGGGAATTTTGAGTTCAGCCAAACACACTTATTCGGCTGTACTCACAACTCCCACAAAACAGACTGTACCGAGCCGGCATAACCTATTCTCACCTTTCTGCAACTGGTTCAATCGCGTCTCCTAACCTGGAGGTTAGAAGATGGGAATAATCCTTCATGTATGTTTCAAAGGATAGCACATTGCCAAATCAAGTAGACGTTGGCAAGGTTTCCAAATGTTTGTTCTTGCAATAAAATCTCTTGCCCTTTAAAAGCTAACTTAAGTAAAATAAATCTATATCTACAGTACGGCACATATGCTAAACACAAAGAGAATGCGAAGACGCACAGAGCTTTCAATCTATGTGAAGGACATGTCTGATAAGATCGGAATCAGATTTGCAGATCCTGGAATTAATGGATGTAATTATATACAAGTTTCCCATTCTAGCACTGATTAGAGGGAATTTTAAACTGTGCATGTCAGGAGTTCTCCAGGGGAACTTACTATTCACTTGAATATCTCATTTGCCTTTTACATTGTTTATAGCACATATTCACATTTATGTAATCTCATGAGTTGTTTCTAATGGTAAAACTTTAGTTGAGTTTTTGTACATCATAAATTGTATTTAAATTATTTCTTGGGACCCCACAGATGAAATGAAGGAAATGTTGGATAATTGTATATAAAAAAAGGATATTTTTTCTGATTAAAATGTTTAAAAAGGGATTGTTCAAATAGGAAAAACCATTTATAAAGCCATATAATGCGTGTTCCTAGGAAGGCACTTAAGCTATGAGCCGGCCATGTTACAGAATGAGATGGGCACTGCTTTGGGCCGTTCTCCCCTTTAATTTTTATGGGAGTTCTGAATATAGCTGAGTGAGTGAGCTTGGATATATTCTAAATTCCTATAGAAATTAATAGGAAGGACGTCCAAAAGCGCTGTCGTCCTCATTCTGTAACACAGTTGCCTCATCAGAGTACCTTCATCGGAACACCCTTTTAGTTTTACACCCGAATGCTCTTTTCTTGTAAACGGGAATTTGCACTGCATAAAAATGCAGGGGTGTCTTGAGTGGCCTTGCAAACGATGCAGAGCACCCAAAACCCGGACTTTCTGGGTAATTTTATTTAACCCCAACAATTGGAGAAGATTAAAAAAGTGGGTAAAACAAGCAAGGGTTTTTTCAAGCCGGAGTTTAGTCACACCAGTTTGCGTTAACTTGTTTTATACTTTTTACGCCACTTTTGTACTGCTGCATCACATTTTTTGGATTAAATAAAGATTACTCAATTCAGAAAGTGCCGGGTTTGGATGTCGTCTGCGTCGTTTGCCTAGTTTGCAAGGGCACTAGAAATGCCCCTTTTGGTTGCCTTTTACCATAACCCCGGGAAAACCCAGGCACCTGATTACGAGCGGGAGCAAGTTGCATCGATGAAGGCAAAGTCGAATATAGAAGGTGAGCCGAGTGTTTCTATTTAGCACTACATAATGGCTATTCAAAGAAGAATCCATGTAAAAAAGTTGGCTCAGTAACCATTTCTTGCTGGCCATTTCTCAAGCTCATAGAAGGAATCACTAACAGGGGATCCCCCTCTATGATTTTCATGTCCCTCAAGAGGTCATATAAACAGGGATTATTCTGATGGCACAAATCCCTTAAAAGCTAAAGTTGAAATTTATTTTTTGGTTTGTGCAGTGAAAAATTCGGTACACCAAAATACTTATTGGGGTGTCTGTCTATTATCCAAATATCTATTTATCTATTAATTCTAGATACCTCCCTCAACAACTTCTCAACAGGACCTTTTTTTTTTCCCTTATAAGCTCCTCATAACCGTCCCCAAGATTCTCTCGTGTTCCCCCAAATCTAAAAATCATCCCCAAACAATCAACCCCCCCCACTCTCACTAGCCTCAAAAGGTTTAACCTGAAAACCAAATCTGTTTCGGAATTGCCTATAACCAACAAATAAACCCCTTCCTTCAACAAAAAATTTTGCCCCTCCCCATTTTTAGAGTAAGTCTCCCTCGGGGACCGTGTTAATTATTGTCCCCTTTTTTTCTTGTTTGACCTTGTTTATAATATAACCCCTCAATGTCGGGGTTGGAACAAAGGGCATTTAAAATAATAAAAATCTGTTTTTTTTAGTTTTTTTTCCCATTAGAAGATCCCCCAGTTTGGGAATGGTAGTTTGGTGCAGAACACCATATTACAGGGGGTTTTGGAACTTTCAGTTTGGGAAAGGGAAATCAAATTTCCCTTCAAGTTTAAAAACAGTTTTATTTTTTACCCCCTTTTCCCTTTCCCCTTCTTTATTTCTGAAGCCCTTTTTTCTCACCAAAATGTGTGAAAAGAGTTCAGTTTTTTAATGAAAATCTTTAGCCAGTGAAAGATTGAACACGCCCTTTTTAAAAAATATATTTTAAAAGCTGTTTTTTAATGACTTTCACCGATGTCATAAAACCCATCCAACCCCAAACATGCAAAGAAATAAAAACCATAGATGTCCTAATTTTTGTTGTTATTTTTGGGGAAAAATTTGAAAAAAAGGAAAAAAGATTAAACCCGGGTTATGAAATTTTTTTATTCTTAGTAAAAAGTTTTGTGATCGTTAAGATGCCTCCTGTATGGAGAAACTGTTGAAAAAATTGCTCGGTGTGTTTTTGGTCTTTGGCCTTTTCTTAAAATCTAAAGGTTCCTTGGGCTCCTTCATGGCCGGGTTTAGGTCCTTTCATAGATGTTCTATTGGTTTCAGGTAAGATGTGTTTGGGATCATTGTCTTGCTGAAATGTCCACCCTCGTTTCATTTTCTCAGCCTGGTGTGGCAGCGTTTTTATCAAGAATGTCTGGTACATTTGTATTCATCCCTTCCTTCAATTATATGAAGTTTGCTAGTGCCATATGCCGAAAAACAGCCACACACCATGATGTTCCCACCTCCAAACATCACTGTTTGTTTGGTATTTTTAGGGAGATATGCAGTGGCTTTTGGCCTACAAACATGGTGTGTATTATGGCACCCAAAAGGTGAAAATTTTTGGGCCATGCCAGCTTATTTCCCAGTGTTTTACAGGGTTGTCTGAAAAATTGTTAGCAATTTTAAAAAACGCTTTTGAACATGCTTTTTGTTCAGCAATGGAGTCGTGCATGGTGAGCGTGTATAGAGGCCATGGAGGTTGAGTGCATTACGTATTGTTTTCTTTGAACAATTGTACCTGCTGAATCCAGGTCTTTCTGTAGCTCCACTGGTGGTCCCTTTGGGTCTTGACAACCCTTTTCATACTTCTGGAACAAACCATCAGTATTTTTACAACAATATTTTTGTAAAAGGGCTTGACAGCTCACTGTTTTACCCTCATGGATGTTTCTTGTGTGGCAGCTTGGTAATGAGAACCCTTTTTTTTAAAATCAGTTGAATGCTTATTTTTCAAAAATGACGGGGTTTTTTTAATTAAATTTATTTTATTGAGTCTGCTTCTGTGTTCCTCTTTTTTTTCCCGCATCTTTTTCACTATTCACATTTTTTAAAAGTTATGGACATCTATTGTTTGATTTCTTGTTACCAACAACTTTATTTACTTATTTTGTCTGATGTATATATTTCATATCATTCAGTGTTTATCTGTCTCTTGGTTTATTTCTTTGTGTTTGCATTGTAGCCATGGCAGCGGGCACCTATGCCGTCGTTTAGCTGATCATTTTTTTCTATGTGTGTGTCTATATATCTATCGTAAAAAATTATTTTACACTTTTGCTGTCAAAGATGTCTGGTAACTAAGAAGAAAATTTTCATCTAATAAAGGTGTAATACTGCATGTCACATACTAGCGTCTGACATGATCTCCTCTAAGACAGAGAAATAAGTACTCAGAGACCTCTATAATTAGGCAGGCTGGGAAATCATTCCTGATTCATTAGGTCAGCTTTAATGGATTCCTCATTAAAAGTTTTTCTGCTGCTAAGCTGACAGTCTGGACTTTAATAGTAGCTTGCAGCACCTTCCATTAGCAGGCCATCTCTATTGAGGTAGTCTTTATTACCTGAAAAGAGATTTTTAAATGGAAATTCCACAGCCTTAAGCAACCTTGATTGACCAGAGGCCTCGGTGATAGTGCTTCCCGGCTTAATGGACACAACATATATATTACTTAAAAGGTCAGTTCTGATTAGGAATGGTCAACGCACCATTAGAGGTTTTTCTACTTTGTTAGGCATTTCTTCGACTTCAAAGGGGTTTTTGTATGCTTTAAAAACCTTTATCACAATTATCTGTTATTGGGAAAAAATAAAAAAACCAAGCATCAAAACCGCTTTTTGAAATTATCTTTGAAAGTAGACCTAACAATGGGAAATGACTGAATGTGAAAATATAAAATACATAGGGGAGAGAGGTTGTCAGATAGAAAATAGACATATAGAAAGACAGATAAATAGACAATTAAAAGATAAAGGAGAGATAAACCAATAGATTGATGCTGGGTAGGGAGATTCAGTAGGTAATCATTAACAGAGTCCGCTACCTACCCCTGTAGAAAATTTTTAAAATTTGTTTTGTATATAACAAAAAGGTTTTGGGGGCCCTTCGATACGGATGGCGGTACTGTGTATTTACTGCTTAACCCTAGAATGATGGATGGATACAAGCAGGGGCGTTGCTAGGGGCCCAAAAAAATCCGGGGGCGGGGGGCCCCCTTTTGTTTTTCTGGGTGGGCTGGGGGTTACACGCATTTTTCACGCCTCATTTTGAATTGGGGTGTTTTTTACAGGAAAACCCTTTTGTTCCTGTCACTAATTTTCTGCACATCCCACACAGATCCCGTCCATCTCCTCAGCAGTCACTGTACAGTAAAAATCACCAATGACAAATTTTACTTTTTCAGAACTTCTCACCTTCATATGACAATACCCCTAAACAGGCACCAAAACATACACCGATATATGGAGCAAATCTACCAGACAAGTGATTATTACTAAAACCCTCCTACAAAACCAAGACCCAAAACTATTACTACATAAGGATCAAATAATCCTGCCAGACCCACATGTGACTATCAGCTGTACACAGCTCTGAAGACATATACCACTGCCATATAGTGACCATATAGTGGTAGTTTACTAGTTGTATGTAGAACTCTTGCAGACATTTAAGTATTACACTGCAGTTACATTTAGTGACTCACAGGAGACGTCATTTATGATCAGCGTCGTTCACTTTCCTTTTCTTCTCCATCCGGTTCACACCTTCATGCTGATTGCTCCCGGCCAATACTCGTCCCTGAGGATTTGGACACAATATCTTAGAATACCTCACATTTCCAGCAACTCCTTAATTATAGGTATAGCAGTCCCCTCAGTTAGGTATATAGAGGCACTGAAGAAAGTATATGGGGCCACAGGTATATAGGGGCCAAGGCAGGTATATAGGGGCACAGGCAGGTATATAGGGCCACAGACAGGTATTATAGGGGCCAAAGGCAGTATATAGGGGGCACAGGCAGTATATGGGGGCACTGAGGCAGTATATGGGGCCCACAGGCAGTATATGGGGGCACTGAGGCAGTATATACTGGCCACAAGAAGGTATATAGGGGCACTGAGGCAGAATATAGGGGCACAGGCAGTATATGGGGGCCACAGGCAGCATATGGGGGCCACAGGCAGGCATTATAGGGGCACAGGCAGTATATGGGGGCCACAGGCAGTATATGGGGGCCACAGGCAGTGATTATGGGGGCCACAGGCAGTATAATGGGGCACAGGCAGTAATATGGGGCCACAGGCAGGATTATGGGGGTACAGGCAGTAATATGGGGGCCACAGGCAGGATATGGGGGGCACAGGCAGTAATATGGGGGCAACAGGCAGGTATATAGGGGTCACAGGCAGGCATTATCGGGGCACAGGCAGGTATATGGGGGCCACAGGCAGGCATTATAGGGGCACAGGCATCATATGGGGGCACTGAGGCAGGTATATGGGGGCAACAGGCAGGTATATGGGGGCCACAGGCAGGGATTTGGGGTCCACAGGCAGGCATTATAGGGGCACAGGCAGTAAATGGGGTCACAGGCAGGATATGGGGGTCACAGGCAGTATATGGGGGCCACAGGCAGGATAATAGGGACAGGCAGATAGGGGGCCACAGGCAGGCTTATAGGGCACAGGCAGGTATATAGGGGCAACAGACAGATATGGGGCACTGGCAGCATATGGGGTCCACAGGCAGGGATATGGGGGCCACAGGCAGGCATTATAGGGGCACAGGCAGGGATATGGGGCACAGGCGGTAAACGTTTAAAATAACAACATTAATACCACCCCGGCGAGCACGGCTCGTCCTATTGCCGCTCCTCCGGCAGCTCCTCGGGCACACGGCCTATGACGCGCTGTGCGCCGAGGAGAGGGAGCGTCGCGATGACATCACATCATCGCGACGCTGCCGGCTGAGGCGCACGGGGCCACGGTGGGTCCTCAGCGCTGTGAGGACCCGGCGGCCCCGCAGTGTCGACCCAGAGCCGGTCCGACACTGTCTGCGGAGCAGGGAGCGCTCGCTCTCTGCTCCGCAGAAGCCCGCAGCTGCATGTGCGTCCAGCGGATGTACATGCAGCTGAAGGGCCAGTCGGTGCTCCAAGCCCACGGCAGCGGCCTGGAGCCCGGGAGACTCGGGGCACAGGGAGTTTTATTTGGGGCCCGAGCCCCGAATAAAACAGCCTAGCGACGCCCCTGGATACAAGATAGATGGATAGGCGTAATGTTCATAATTCGGGACAGTCACCATGTAAGTAAGTATGTGAAGACTCTCCACTGATATATAAATATATTCAAAGAAGCTCAAAGGACAAGATCTAGGACTTTGCACCACCTATTGGATGTAGTGTTCCTAAATCCGCATCTGACTCGCTGATCCTTGAGATAAGACCAGTAGTAAAGCTAAACCAGATACTCATCTATGGACAGCTGTTTTGGGTTGTTTACCTCTCTTCAGTGCAGAGTATAGTCTCCACACACAACTACATGGTTTGTCTACCTTATGAGGAATATTGCCCCTTTTGAGCTATGTCTAGTGTCTCTCACCCAGTGAACCAGTACTCTATTCTGCACAGAGGAGGGGAACAGCTGTCTGCAGATGAGTATCTGGTTTGGCTTTTCTCAATCATATTGCAAGGCTCAGTGGGTTAGATGCAACTTGAGGAATTTTTATCCAATAGGTGTGGCAGAGTCCTAGCGCTTTTCCTTTGAGCATAGATGGATAGATGTGGGAGTTAACTTTACCCCTGGATGATTGGTAGATTACCATACAGAAAATAGATTAAAGATGCTGTTTTATTCCAAACATACAAACTGAGATACAAAACATTTAACTGCAATGAAAACCTTTGCTTGTGTGGGTGGATAAGTGATGAACATGAGGTCATTGTGCATTTGCCAGCGACCATGCCACAAAGTGCTAACAAACATAAGCCGCTGACACTTCTTCTCCATGGAAATAGATATTTTTGGAGCAAAGCAGCTGCAGGCTTAGCAGGGTAACACCAAGACTATTTCTAATTAGAAGATATTCGACAACAAGTAACTTTCCAAGGAATTCCTCATAGTCTTTAGTCCATATTTCGTCATGGCCTCTTAACAAGTTGTATTTCATATACATGCCAATTGTGGAACTAATTATGCTCTTGTCATCTATATTCTGGGGGCTAATGATCAAAGACTGTCTCAAATATCTATATTTATTTCACAATTCGTTATCGTGAGAAAATAAGGCTCCACATTCAGGTATTTTTCCAGGACTCTGTTGGTGTTTAATCCTGTAAAAAATAAAAACTTGTAAGGGAGTAATCTGCAAGTCAGGTACCATAACTTTTTTATTTTATTTTTTTATTTTTCTGTATACAGAGTTGATGTTTTTATTGGTACAATTATGGGGTGCATATGACTTTGATCACTTTTTATTAAGGTTTTTGTGAGGCATTTTGAACAAAATACAGCATTCCTGGTAGTGTTTGTTTTTTACAGCAGTCACTGTGCGGTATAAATGACATGCTAGTTTTACTCAGCAGGTCAATACAATTACAGCAATACCAAATTTGTATATTTTTTATGTTTTACTGCTTTTACACAATAAAAATACTTTTGTCCAAAAACGAAAACAGGTTTTTTGCATTGCCATAGTCTGACAGCCATAACTTTTTTTTATTTTTTTTGTTTAGGGGATGTGCAGGGGCTTGTTTTTGCAGAATGAGTGGACATTTTTATTGGTATCATTTTTGGAGGGCACTTTTTGAGCGGTTTTAAATCTATTCTTTGCAGTGCAGGGTAAAGAAAATAATGCAATCCTAGTAGTGTTTTTTAATGTTATCTTTAACGGAACTCACCATGCAGTATACGTGACAAGTTAGTTTTACTCCCTCGGTCAAGATGAGTACGGTGATACAAAATTTAGGTTTTTTTTATGTTGAACCGCTTTAGAAAAACAATATTTATGTATTACTGTTTTCGGATAGACATAACTTTTTTTTTTTTTCTTTTTGCGGGATGACATTTAATTGCTTTTGATTCCATTTTGTGTGCTGCAAGATGAACAAAAATCACAATTCTGTGATTTACCTTATTTTTTTAGTTTTTTTGGGGCGATTGGCTTTTTTAAAGGGGAAACTGGTGGTGTATGTATTTTGTATTTTTCTTGCTTGTTTTACCTTTTTTTTTTTTCACCTTTTTTTTCAATTTTTCCTATAGCGGATTTGTATCAGTGTTCCTCAGATCACTGATACAATAGAGATCAGTACAGAGCAGAACTGCTCTATACTGGTCTTTATGGCGACTGTCCGTCACATGCCTGCCAGTAAAGCATCCAGGCTGTCAGGTACAGCGCCACTGCTGCACTGACAGCAGGCAGAAGGAGCTCCCTCCTTCTGTTTGTGCCTTAGCTGCAGCGATCGTGATAGATTGCGACTGATAAGGGTTAATCACCTGCGGCCGGAGCTCACATCGATCGTAGGTGATGCGGCATGAGGCCAGTGGTAAAATACCACTGGTCCCATTTCGTGATTTTGCGGGGCCCACTTGTGAGCCTGCACGATGTGCAAGACTTATGGGTACATCCATTTGAGGAAAGGCACTTCCTGCTAGGATGTACCGGTACGTCCTATGTCGGGAAGGGGTTAAAGGACATTTTAGCCATTTACGGACTGTGTGGAGGAGCACTGCTCTTTGAGGGCAACCATAATGCTGATGTGGCCCTTGGTGAGAATAAGTTTAATACCCTTCTTTAAAAAATGGCAATACCACTAAAGTCTAAATAATATTAAATGATAATATGATGATTGTTAGAGAACTGTAGTATCATCTGCAGTCCTGTTTAAAACTACAGATACTGTATTCGATAATATGATGACAAGCAAGGTTTATTTCTAAGTCAGCTCTGCTACATCTGATGTATTCATCCCATCTACTGCTGTATATTTCATGCAGAGGCGCCATCAGGGCTGTATTGGCAAAAGGCGCCGCCTGATATGGTACAACATAGGAATAGATCATAGGTTGTGGGCCCTGATGCTTTCAGTATAGAGCCCTGAAATTACTTATGGCATTATTTCATGTAATGTACAGTATAATCTATCTGCAGTTTACATTTGGATTCCTCCCTTACCTGACGCACAAAAGCTGCTGTCGTTAAAATTTCTGCATGCAAATGTCCCATCACTCCTTCACTAGAGCTGAACAAGTCATAAATCAACACAAGGACATTATCAAACTGTCAAATGATTACATGATTTATTCTACTTTGTGTAAACCAGGAAAAAAAAGTTACATTTTTCAAGGTCACATTGTAGCATAATTTCAACACAGTGAACACCATAGAATTTTTTTTTCCCAGTAAGTAAGTAACTTTTCTATAGTTTGTATATACGTGTGCCAGTATGTTGAGAAAAAAGTCAGCTAGGGGAAGGACACATGCACACAACTGTATTGAAGCTCTATCCACAGGGTCCCACTCTACCTGTATCTCCAATTTTATACAGTACGGAAGCATATTTTCCGGTTGAGAGACTCCTGTCCATGAAGCTGAGCCACTATAGAGGTGGGACTGGAGGGTGCAGTGGGCGTCAAAAACCACTAACTGAGCACAGAATACTTTTACCCCATTCTGCCTTCTGACCTAATAGTGAATAATAATAATGAAAAGTGGTTCATTCCCACAAATTGCCATACTATTATGTCATGGCAATGCTGTGGGAACATGAGATGTGTCTGAAACATATACAGCGGCTGCTGACTGGTAATAGCTGATACCATGATGCAATATTCATTATCAGAGATAACTCCATAGGTCTAAGGAGTTCATCTAAGGAGTTAAACAGGGCTAGCTTCTCTTTGGCACCTCATTGGTAACCCTGCAACACACTTAGGCCTCGTTCACATGGCTTATTTGGGCACTGATTCCAACCGTACTGCACGCCGTATTTGCACTGCAGTACGGCTGGAATCCGTCCCAGTCATTACGGTAATCCACAGTTCTCATAGAGAACTATGGATTCCGTCTCTTCTCCCCGCTCGGCGAATATGCCGAAGGGGGAGAAAGTGACATGCACATTATTTACGGCGTGTACGCGCTGTGAATAATGAGTGTCTATCCATCCCCGCAATTACGCCGGCAATAAGCAGTGTGAACATTGCCTTAGGGTTTGCTCACACGGCTTATTTTGCAGTGTATTGCGCTTTATACATGGCAAAATGTGCCCCACAATTACGGTAATTCATAGCTCTCATAGAGAGCTATGGATTACGTGTGGTCTACCCGCGCCTACAATATGATTGTATTGTACGCCCGGTGAGAGAATTGACATGTGAATTGTTTGCGAAGCTTACGCGACGCTGACAACACGTGTCAATGGGGCCGGCCCCCCCGTGCTTTGGAAGTACGCGCTGATCAGTGCAACGTCCAAACACACGGCGTAATTGCTGTGCATACAGTATGCGCCGCAATATGCCGTGTGAACATACCCTTACTGATGAGTTTTCAGAAATACAAGAGTGTATTTGTATAGATTTTTGTGTGTATGTGTGTGTCTGTCCTTTTGTACAAGGGACAGACACAGTTCTGGCGCATTGGAAGTTTTTTTTCTTCTTCATTGTTCAGCGTGTGGGATGAGTGTCCTCTTTACAGATGTGACTATTTCAATAATGTGTAACTTTATTTTATTTTTATTTGTAAAATGGGATGATTTGAACTTCTTTAATATACCGTATTTTATTTTTACACACTTTTTTTCAATTGAATCCTCCTAGGGTGCTTGATCAGTACGGGGAGCGATCATTTGTAGACGCTTGTGTACTGTAAAATCATTACAAAAGGATAAGCAAAGATGGTTACCAGTAAACGGTGTGCAGTACCATTTCTCATCCACATCGTCTAAAGGGTTAAACAGCAGGGAACTGAGCTGGCTGTGCTCCCTGCTGTTAGGCCATGTTCACACGGCCATCTGCGGGACGTAATTCAGTCCGTAATTACGCACCGAAGCGCGCAAATTACGGGCTGAATCCGTCCCAGTAACTACGGTAATCCACAGTTCTCATAGAGAACTATGGATTACGTCTCCTCTCCCTGCTCGGCGAATACGCCGAGGGGGGAGATGATTCACATGTCACTTTCTAGCGGCGTATAGCGCCGCTAGCAGTGATTGGGTCTATGGGCCGGCGAAGTGCCGCCCCCCACACTCACTCCCCCGCTCCCGCCCTGCCCCCGGCCACACGGCGTAACTGCGGGGCGTAATTACATCCCGCAGTTAAGCCGTGTGAACATAGCCTTACTGTCAGCTGCAATTAGCAGCTGGCTCCAGCCTTTAATGTAGCGGAATTATGTAGACCTTTACCAACAGTATGATGTATGCCTACGTCAAATGTCGGTAAGAGGGTAAAGAGGGACCTGGGTTAAAAATAGGGACTGTCCCTCAAAATAGGGACACTTGGGATGATTGCTAAAGTCATACCTCCAAACTATTTGGATGGTCAAAGGGTAAATTCACATGGTGTGTTGCGGCGTGTACAGTACGGGCCACAGTACATCGTGTGTTTCGGAAGCTCGCGCTGATCAGCTCGTACTCCCAAGGCAGGGGGGGGGGCAACAGCCCGCCGACCCCATAGATGTGTCACTATCTCCCCGTGCGTACAATACGATCATATTGCACCCACGGGGGGACGAGGCGAAATCCATAGTTTTCTATGAGAGCTATGGATTACCGTAATTATGGGGCGCACTTCGCCGCATATTAAGCGCAATATGCGGTGAAATGCACTCCAAAATAAGCTGTGTGAACATACCCTAATAGTTTTTAATTTACAATTTAGCACACAATCATCTGAATTTAGACAATGTTATGGTCCAAACTGCAATAAACCATTAAATAGTATGTAAGTTGTTGCCTAATATGCAGTTAGGAAACAGAAAAATACTTTTTTGGGGGGCAAAATACTAAGTTTTTTAATATATATTAAGGCAAAAAGAAGGCTAATTGAGGAATAAAGAGGGATTAGGATTACCGTCGAATGAAGGACACTTGGGAGGTACGGCTGAAGTGTGGTTTCTGCATAACTACGCTACTCTATATGTGGATGCCATAGTGGGCTGTCCAGTTATTTAGTCGTTCAGTTTTATGAAGCCAAGGTAAAAGAAAAAAACACGGTGCCCATAGCAACCAATCACAGCACAGTTTATAGTTTTCAGGAGCAGACTATGATATGAAAGCTGCGCTGTGATTGGTGGCTATGGGCATCAAAGGTAGAGGGAAATGCTCTTGCCCATAGCAACCAATCACAACGCAGCTTACAATTTTCAGGAGCAGAATGTGAGATGAGAGGTGCGCTGTGATTGGTTACTATGGGCATCCACAATAGAGGGAAATGCTATTATCCACAGCAACCAATCCCATCACAGCTTACAATTTTCAGGAGCAGAATATGATATGAAAGCGGCACTGTGATTGGCTGCTGTGTTCATCAAAGGTAGAGGGAAAATCTCTTGCCCATAGCAACCAATCACAACGCAGCTTACAATTTTCAGGAGCAGAATGTGAGATGAGGTGCGCTGTGATTGGTTACTAATGGTTAACAAAAAGAGCGGGAAAACTATGTTGTTCCCTAAGGCATTATACCCACAGTGGCTGAGGCGAGAGCTTATCAAGGTGAGTGCACTTAACTGCAGGCGGTAGCTGAGGTAAATCCTCACAATTACAGTGTGTTAGTGGTCGACATTCTCCACACGAGACTGCTGTGACCCGCAGAGGTGTAAAAGTAAAAGGCATTAAGGGAGTGAAAACCTGAGGTGCAGCCAACGTTCATTGCTGGGGCTCTCTGTGAAGTGATAGGCAGCCCCCAGAATGGCCCACATGACTTTAAAGATGATGCAGATGTTGCTTGTGTTTCTGATGACAGACTTGCTGCAGCCATTTTGTTTTTCAAGCTATAACATGAGGAACTACTGGTTGATGATGAAAATGGCAGGGGGGGGGTCAGATGATTTACGCTTCTGTTATATGTTAAATGGGTATCCTGGCATTCGGATAAAAAACTTCAGAGGTGGCTGCAGGGTCATTAACACTAAGGCCCTGTTCACACGGCTTATTTGCCGACGGATTGGCGCCGTATTCCGCGCCGGATTTGCGCTTCAATACGGCGCCAATCCGTCTGAGTCATTACGGTAATCCACTGCTCTCATAGAGAACAGTGGATTCCGTCGCTCCTCCCCGCTCGGCAAATCCGCCGCGGGGGGGAGAAAGTGACATGCACATTATTTACGGCGCGGACGCGCCGTAAACAATGCATTGTCTATGGGGCCGGGAGCGGCGCCCCCCGCCGCGCTCCGGCCCCGCCCCCGTCCCGCCCCTTATTCACGGCGGATTTGTGCGCCCCAAAACGGGACAAATCCGCGGGTTTGCCGTGTGAACGGGGCCCAAAGGGGAAATTTACACAGTGATATTGACGTTTCCTTGCCCCCAAAACACGTCAAAAAGCCTCCCCAAAATGCCCCAGTTAATTTTTATTTTTATTCCTTTTTTAAAAAAGTGTTGTTGTTCACACACGACGGGTTTTTCCGTGCGTTTTCCAGCTTCCTGGAACGTTTTGGGCGCTGAAAAAGAAGTGTTTTGTTCAAATTTTAGTGTTTGGGAAATACCTTGGTCCCCCTATCGCCGCTGTTAGAAGCACGCACTGGCCAGCGTGTACTTCTAACAGTGATGTGGCCCCCAATCACCCTCCCTCAATGAGAGGTATGATTTTACCGTACGCGGAGTTTAATTTGACGCCCTGGGAGCGCGATTAAGCCCCGAAGTACGCACACAAAACTCCCCCGGGGAAACCCCCCCTTAGGTCCATCTCAGACAGTATTTCAAAATCTGAAATTTCCGGGGGTTTCATTTAAAGGGGTTGTCTCACCATTGATTCTCTTCCCCAGTCCCTTTTTTTCTTGGTTTTTTACTTTGAATTCAGGGGGGGTGTTTTCTGGGTTCTAAGGCTGCGTAGAACCAGGTCTGTAGCTATACAAACCAGGGTGGCGCCTATCGGGAAAAATCAAAAGGTCTGTACCTAAGGACCCGAGGAGTGTTTTAACCCATACAAGAGGGGTGTCAGGAAAGTAGGACACTGTTTTGCAAGATCTTTAACATAAAAAGAAACCCTTTTAGTGAGACAACCCCCTTTTTTAAAACTCGTCTAAAACTGAAAGTAAATCACCCCCTTGACTTTAAAAGAAAAACATTTTAGTTCATTACAACAGATTTTTTCCCCCTAGGGTTTTTTAAAAGGAAAAAAAAAAAACTGAGAACCCGTTTCATTTCTCCTTTTTAATTCTGTGCAGATCTGGGTCCAAAATGACATACAAATGTTTTGGACGCGAATCTGCATCCAAAACCCTATGGATATAAATGGGACTTGTTTTCCGACTGTAGATCCTCCAGAATCAACTTGAAAAAAAAAATCCACCTTAAAATAATTGGGGTAGAATACGAAGATTAAATGTTGTTGTCTGTGACGTACCCTAATAAGCAACTAAATTAGGAGAATAAGATCATAAGGTGATTGCTGTATGTAATATATTTTGCAGTTAGAAGAAGCGAAGGGAGGGTTGATTTAAAGCAAATGTAGAAGAAGAAAATAAAATATTTGCAAAAATTTTAAAAATATTTTGTTCTATTTAACTGTTCCTTAGAGTAAAAACACCAGTAGGAGGTTTTATTTTGACCCCACTATATTGAGAAAGTTTTTTGTCGAAGGTCGCGGCTGGGGACTTTACTAATTCTGCACAAATTTCTGGGTAAGCGGATTGAACATGATAAGTCGGGGGCTACAAATACAGCCCCCTGTAATAACACAATACAATCGCCAGATACCCCGCCACAGCGGACTGTTTAGAGCCGTAAGTCTTTCTTAGACTCGGCTCTGGTTCACTTCCAAATATTTGCATGTTCCCGTTAACATTCCCAAGATATTTTTCCTAACCTGTTGAGTCTGTGGTACCGAGTAGGGGTTAAATTGTACAGACGGTGTGCGCTATCCAAATGTTCTTTTATGGATGTGACTGTTTAAAGATCGAGCATTACAGGGTGGTACATAGAGCAGGGAACCAAGCCCGAATAAATAGGAAAACGTTTCCATGCGTCTGTTTTTCGTGTGACTCTCAGAAGAAAAGGTGCCCTTATAAAGACCAGGTCGCTTTGATTTGTAGCATCAGACGTAACGTTGTCACTTCAAGTTGCTAAGAAACCACATTAAAGTTTGTTGCTGCAGCTTTTGGGTTCTGCATCCTTTATGGAAGTGTATTTATGAATAAATATTCTGACACGGTCTAAGATTTGACCTTCGCTCGCCTGTAAGATCTTTGTTGTTTTTTTGTGTTGTATAACATTTGGTTAGGTAAGTGTTACGTGATGCAGCTTCTGTTCTTCGTCATGCACTCTGGTAAAACTGGATGTGTGTAGATTTTGTATCACATACAAAGCTCCTATAATCCTTTCACATAAGATTAGAGGGGATGTCATAGCACAATTTAAAGAGGAACTATCACCTTCAGAGAAACCTCATGAAGTAACAGAAGACTAAAATATAAACACTTTCTCAAATATGCTTCATTAGGAAAATCAAAGCCTTTCACCTGTAATAATGTTTTTTTTTTTAAAAAGCACTGGCCGTTTAAGACAGCTCTGAAGTTTGGCCAAGTTGGCACATGACAGTTTGATGTATGAATATGTTGACAGTTGTATCAAATCTCCTGCTTCTGAGCTGGGAGAGCCCACTGTTCAGGGGGGAGCCTGTAAGTCTACATCATGTGCACACCAGCAGCAGTGTAACATAGATGCCTGTGTGCTATGGAGGAGGAGGCTGAAGCAACAGGTAAACTCTGTCACACTATGTCCTCAGTGTGCTGTGCCTATTGTACTGTATGTTTTCTGGTGTACTTTGAGCCAAACAATGTATGAACAGGTGCATTCCAAACTTTAGCACGATAAGTGCATTTGTAATGCCCCAAAGACACTTTTAATGGGCCAAAGATTTGGGGCGTTCTGGAGGCATGACGCACCACATTCATAGAGTTAGTCACAGTTATGATTCCTTGACGCCAAACCTAGGCGCAGAACAGTTAGAACAGCCAGACCAGGGTAAAATTGGTGCCTAAGCCAGACTTGTGGTATTGGCTCTACACTGCCCTGTATGTATGACCTGCAGAAGATCACAGACCAGGGTAAAGGTGGTGCCTGAGCCAGACTTGTGGTATTGGCTCTACACTGCCCTGTATGTATGACCTGCAGAAGAACCAGCCAGACCACGGTTAAAGGTGGTGCCTGAGCCAGACTTGTGGATTGGCTCTACACTGCCTGTATGTATGACCTGCAGATAGAACAGCCAGACCAGGGTAAAGGTGGTGCCTGAGCCAGACTTGTGGTATTGGCTCTACACTGCCCTGTATGTATGACCTGCAGAAGAACAGACAGACAGGGTAAAGGTGGTGCCTGTGCCAGACTTGTGGTATTGGGTCTACACTGCACCTGATATGTATGACCTGCAGAAGAATCAGCAGACCAGGGTAAAGGTGGTGCCTGAGCCAGACTGTGGTATTGGCTCTTACACTGCCCTTGTATGTATGACCTGCAGAAGAACAGACCAGGGTAAAGGTGGTGCCTGAGCCAGACTTGTGGTATTGGCTCTACAGTACACTGCGCTGTATGTATGACCTGCAGAAGAACAGGTTCATACATTCTGCCGCATTCTACACTGCCTTAAAGCTATTTAGAACTGGCTCGTCAGCTCCAGCATTCATACATGTCGCCCTAGGTCTGTAGCTATAGCAACAAGCACTGGCAGCCTATCAGGAGAGAACAAACCGGTCTGTAGTTATAGCGACCTGAGGAGCTGATGAAGCCCATACAAGAGGGGATATCTAGGAATAGGTAGGACACTGTTAATGGACACATATTGCAAGGTGACTTGTTTCTGCAAGATCTTTAACATAAAAAGCAAACCTTATAGTGAGACAACTCCTAAAGGGGTTTTCTCACTACATTGATTCATCTTACCTCAGTCCTGTTTTCTTGGTTTCATTTAGAATTCAGGGGTGTGTTTACTGGCTTCTCCCAGGCTGCAGTAGAAGCCAGGTCTGTAGCTGTAGTGACCAGCGCTGGCAGCCTATCAGGAGAGATCAAACAGGCCTGTAGCTACAGCAACCAGCACTGTCAGCCTATCAGGAGAGATTGAACAGGTCTGTAGCTATAGTGACCTGAGGAGCTGATGCAGCCCATACAAGAGGGGATATCTCGGAATAGGTAGGACACTGTTAATGGACACATTGCAAAGTGAATTGTTTTTGAAAGATCTTTAACATAAAAAGCAGCAATCCTTGTAGTGAGACAACCCCTTTAAATGAATTCATTTCATGTTCTGCTGAATTTTTCCCTAAGGGATATTGTTTGGACAGTACATGGTGATATTATATGGGTGGTACATGGCTGTATTATCTTGAAACCATAGGACGATTATAATATGGTTTGAAATCGTGAAAACGGTCTTAAAATGGGGGCACTATTTGCCTGTGTGTCACTAGTCCCCCTAGCTACAACCCTAATCCTGCTGACTGACTTTAAAGCGTCATTATTATTCTATGGTAACCCACACCACACTCTTTTACTACGATTTGTAATGTGTTACAGCATACTATCCCCACTCAACCTCTACAAATCTTCTCCCCTAGCAGCACACACATACAAGACCCACATCTATATGCACAATTCATCTTCCTTACATACACAAATACTGTGTCAGACGCAGAAAGAGCCACAGTTCAGGCTTTTTATGCTGAGTTTTTCAAATGCACCAGATGCCACATGAAGCGCCAGTGCCTGTGTTTATATGACCCAGAGGCAATAAATTTGATAGGCCTGTAGAGGGGCATAAATTTGTTCAATATTTATTCTTGCTGAAATAACTTTAACCAAAGGCTTTTGTAATTAGGTTCCTTCTTCATTTCAGTTCTTTGTGGCTATTAAAAGCACAAGAGACCAAAATATTTAATCAATTGAATTTAATATTCTAGAACAAAGTAAGAAACCTATTTGTTAATACGGAGCCACAATAATTGCAAGTGCTGTGCAGATAGCGAATTTTCGGGAAAATTTGAATAATCCAACTTTAAATTTTAGAGTTATATATATTAAACACTGTATTTTACTGAAAGCTTTAATGGCTAACAAATGCTAGGAAAGTCCCTTTGAAATTAATTTAAATTTTCTATTTAGTGGATTTGGTTAGCTTTTTGCACCCCTTTGCCCTCATCCCCCTTTCATTTTTTTCAGTTGCCCCCTTTTAAAAAAACAATTCATTTTTTACTTATTTTACCCCTTACTTAAATGTGAAATTTTATTTTAAAATCTAAAAAATGGATCTTTTGATTTTGGTACAGGAACAGGTAGCTTTTCTGGAGTCATTTTAGATTAACCCTTTAATGCTCCCGGTCTTTCAACATCCGGTGGTGCAGTTCCACAGTCTACAAAAGGTTCTTTTTTGGTATCGCTGAAGTACAAGGGGAATAGTGCTTCATTGAGGACTTGTGCGCCTTTTTTTTTTTTCTTTTTTTTTGGGGCCCCCCCCACTTGGCCTCACTGAAACTTCTGCCTGATTCTTTTAAAAACCCTTTATTACACAGCCTATAATAATGGCATGAACAAAGAGGACTCTCGCTTTGAATCTGGTCACTGAGTCTTCCAGTGACCCAAACAGAGAATGGGGCACCACTGTGCAGTTAACCCTTGAGACCTAAAAAGTGCCACTAAGCCTTATGGTAGACCTTGGTTTTTAAGAATTTTAAGGTGTCATTCTGTAGTACCCAGCTAAAAACTCATAAAAAATAGATTAGTCCTCATCCCACTGATTTTTAATGGGAATCTACTCTGTAGTTAATGGTTTTTGTCTTTTAAGATCGTACTTCACAAGCCTTCCACTGGGTCACAAAAAGGGGCAGATTTTATGTAATGGTTAAAGGGAACCTGTTAGGTATTTTTTTTTTAACCGATCTGAGAGCAGGATGTGATAAGCTGAAGTCTGTGATATATAGAGTTACATGATAGAAGAGAGAAGCTGAGCTCTGGGATATAAAGGGTTATATGATAGAAGAGAGGTGAGTCTGTGAATATAGGGTTTTAAAGATAGAGGAGAGGAGCTGCGCTCTGTGATATATAGGGTTTTAGATAGAAGAAGTGCTGAGCTCGTATAATAGGGTTATATGTTAAAAAGAGTGCTGAGCTCTGTGATTATAGGGTTATATGATGGAGCAGAGAAGTTGAGCTCTGTGATATTAGGGTTATATAAGGGAGGGGAGCGAGCTCGTGTTATAGGGTTATATGATGGAGGGAAAAAGCTGAGCTCTGTGATAATAGGGTTCTATGATGAAAGGGGGAACTGAGCACTTGATATAAGGGGTTTTATGATAGAAGAGAGGAGCTGAGCTCTTTTATATATAGGGTTTTAGATAGGGAGAGAACGAGCACTGTGATAATAGGGTTATATGATAGAAGAGAGGACTGAGCCTGTGATAATGGGTTATAATAGGGGGAGAAAGTGAGCCTGTGATAAAAAAGGGTTATAGATAAAAGAGAGGAGCTGAATTGTGATATATAGGGGTTAATATAAAAAAAGCGAGCCTGTGATATATAGGTATATGATGGAGAGGGGAGCTGACTCTGTGATATAAGGGTTTATGATAGAGGAGAGGACTGACTCTGGATCATAGGTTATATGTAGGTTAAAATTAAGAGAAGCTGAGCTCTGTGATAAATAGGATTATATGAAATAAGGAAGGTTCTGTAAAACAAAAGACAACGCCCAGAGTGCACTCCTAGTACGACAAACTTATTAAAATTTGAAAAAAATAAGAAATTAACATGAGGTATTCATCTCTGTAAAGTCCTGAACCAAAAGCTCAAACGGGTAGGTCCAGACAATATTTCATGACAGTCTTATATACACTATATTACTTCAGAGCAGCACACTTTAAAAAAAAAAATGTGCAAATAACTCTGATTGGCGGGGTTTTGACAGCTTAAAAAAGGGGGCCTTTTTTTTTCTTGAAATATTCAAAACCTAAAAAAAATCTTCCCCATACAAAATATTTTTTGCTACCCGCACATGTCGAAAAAAAAAAATCTTACTGGAGAATTGATATGTATTCAGCCGCCGCCGTCTCGCCGTGTCAGGCTGAGATAGGTTTGATGTGTTATTAAAGCCGATATCCTGAACACAGAATCATATTACCAGCACTGTAACTACAGACTGTAAGAACAGATATCATCGCCATTTCGGTAAAAGCTCAAATTTACAACTCATTTTCCACTCTCTTCAACTAAAAACACCATAAGACGACACTTGCCACCAAGTGCAAAGCAAAAGAAAAAAAATGTAAAAAAAATATTTATTTTTTTTTAAAAAAAATTGTATCCCCCCTTCCCTTGCTCTTTGTTGGACTAATCAGTAATCACAGTGGATCTGTTTGATTGGTGGTATTTTGTAGCAATTTCATCTCGGCATACGCCTCGAAGTTTGATATTCTCTGCTAAGAACTATGCAGCGTTATTGCTTATTGAAAGAGTTTATGTCGCTCTGAAATACAGTTATTACCGGCGTGCCTGGTGCAGAATTGCCTTTGTGCTGTTCAACACTTCCACTCCTTTAATTCAACTAAAGTAAAAATCTGGAATGAACCGGGACAAAGGGGGAATTTTGTGCCTTGGGCCGAGTTTAAAATTTCCTTTTATTCCCATATATTTTAAAATATGCTATAATCCAGTTATCTAGGCTGGAGCTTGTCTAAAGTGCACTTATGTGTGCTCGGCCCCGGGTCCAGCGGTCCATCATTGCTTTATTAAGAGAAACTCTATAGGCCCTTCCATTACTCATTAGATAGAGAAAATCTGGGTAAATGGGATATGTAATCTTAGATTACAGTTTCTCATTCCTGTTATCATTCATCATGTTGACCACTATAGGATAAATTAGTATAAGAGGTTTATTTTTATGACTTAGGTCTGCACCTTTATCTTTAGGAAAAGAAACTATTTAATAGGATAAGATCAGAATATTTGCTTGTGTAAAAATTGAGGGGTTTTTTTTGTGCTCATGTGGCAGCAGGATGTTATCGAGGGCTCACACACATGGAAAACACAGAACTAGAGGCTTAAAGGGATGTTCCCACCATAGAGTTTGCTAGGATATGCCATTTAAAGTCTTATAGGTGTTGATCCCAGAGAGGTGGAACCCGCACCTATCTCCGGAACTGGCCCCTAAAAGTTTGGCTCAAAAATGGAGAGGGGGTCAGCTTCATTCGACCCCTTTCGTTCATAGGATTTTCAGAGTACAGGTGAGTGGCGTGTTTGGCCGTACTTGGAACATAGAACAGAATGGAGAGCCATGCGTAGGTTATTATGATTATTTATTTTAGAGCGCCATTTATTCCAGGGCGCTGTACATTCAATGGGAACTACATACATAACAAATGTTGAACAAATACAATGGTGACGAAAAATGACTAGTAACTGATACAGAGAGGAAAGAGGGCCCTGCCCGTGAGGGCTTACAATCTAGAAGGGAGGAGGGAAGACGAATGTGGGGCGACAGTTTGGGGCCGTGTATTTTGGGGGGGGTAGTGTGGTTTTAGGCTATCCCGAAAAGGGTGGATTTTTTAGGTTTCTTTTGAAAATGGGGAAAGTTGGGGGGGTCTGATGTTTTGGGTTAAAGAGTTTCCCGAAAATGGGTGAAGCATGAGTGAATCTTGGAGAAGGATGTTGAGGACTATGGGAGGGGACAAAGGGGGAAGGTCCTGTGAGGAGCGGAATGCGTGAGGGGGGTATCTGAGATTAAGGGAGAGATTTTAGGGGGAGAGAAATTTGGAGAGCCTTGTAGGGTCAGGGGTTTGTAACTTGAAGTGAATTTGCGGGGAATGGGGGGCCATGAAGGGTTGGCAGAGGGGGGAAACAGGGGTAGCGAGGGGAGAGGTGGATAAGACGGGGACAGAGTTGGGATGGTTGGGGGGGACGAGGTGCTAGCTGGGGGGCCACAGAGAAGGGTGTTTTCAGTAGTCTAGGCGGGAGATGACGAGGGCGGGGCTACGTTTTTGTAGTGTCGGGGTTTTTTGGAATGGGCGATGCGGAAAAATTTTTCAGGTGGAGGTCAGCAGAGGTAGGGCTTGGATGTGTGGTTTGTAGGATAAAGAGGAGTCAAAGGTTATCCCAAGTGCAAACGACTCTCCATTCTGGGCCAACGCTTTCAAGGACCAGTTCCAGAGATAGGTGCGGGTTCCACCTCTGAGATCAGCACCTATAAAGGTTGTCCACACAGCGTTTTTGGATCTGAAACACGCAGCTGCATGTTTGGATGCGTGTTGGATGCAGCAGGATCGCACCTTATAGTTTTTTTAAAAAGGGCCCTGCTAGACTTTCCGACCAAAGAAATTTACATGCAAATTATGAACAGATCCAAAGACACAAATCGCGATCACTCGTCGAACGTCGAGCATGTTTAAAAGTAATAGTAATGCATTTTTAATTGTTTTGGGTCCGTTTTGAGCCGACAGACGGTTTTTAAAAACGTATCAAAAAAAATATTTCCACGACCAAAACACGGTGAACAACTCAAGGCTAGTTTTCCCTGGCTTATTTCAATTACCCGGTTTGGGCGGGGGAGGGGCGGGGGCAGGGGCGGGGGCCGATACCTCCCGGACCACAGACATTTATTACCACGGCGCGAACACCCTGGTGATTCAAAGTCATTACTCCCCCGCGGGTGGATTCGCTACAGGGAGGAGACTAATCCTAGTTCTCCTATGAGAACTGTGGATTACCGTAATGACTGGGACGCGCACTCCGACTGAAATATGTCCCATTTTAAGCCGTGTGAACATACACTAAGGCCTGGGTTCTCGCAAACCTGGAACAGGTACGGGTCCCAGAGATTGGACCCGAACCTAATAGACTAGCACTATGCCTTCAAACTCTATGATGGGAACAACCTTCAGGGAAAACTAATCTCCATCTCTTGGACCCCCATTAAAATAAAGAAAAATTTATACTCCACTTCCTGCAGTTCCCTGTTCCAGCGCTGCATCATTCCAGTCTTGTGTTTTCATTTTTTGTACTTCCAAACGGGGACGTTACCACTGCAGCCGCAGATTGGCTGAATTGGTCACGTGCCACTTGTTTATATCTCCATTTGGAAGTGAACTCCCCTGAACATTGATGTTAAGCATGTGACCGCTACAAGAATGAAAACAGAAGACTGGAGGGATGCAACGCTGGATCCGGGGACCTTAGGAAGGTGAAGGATAGTTTTTTTTTATTTTTATTGTAATAGCCCCACAAGAACGAGCTATTAGTTTTTCTTAAAGCAGACCACCCCTATAAGGGCAAGAGATTCCCATCTTGCCACCCACTTAACTTCCCCTCCCATTTTGCAACCTGTAAGTAAGAGATCATGGGAGCAATAGTGGTCTACTTATTCCCCCCCCAAGGACAGCACCTCTCTTGACCGTTGGCTGGGTCTAGTATTGCAGCTCAGCCTCTTTGATTTGAATAGGGTTGAGTATTCTTAAAAAAAAAATATATATATAAATATATAATATATATAGTATATATATTATATATATATATATATATATATATATACTATATATATATATATATATATATATATAATATATAAAATAACCTGTTTCTTTGATATAATAGAGCCCATACAGGTTGTCCCTTAACTTTTCTAGACCTTTGAGTGCTGCAGATGTATATACCAGAAACAAAATCCATGTCTACAAAATAACCATACACTGGGGTACCAAAAATATCACAGAAAAGAAAACCGCAATAACACATCTATACTTTATTTGTTTTATATTAAAAAGACACTTCATAAAATAAACCTATATCGATACATGTATAGACACACCAGAAAAACAACCCCTAATGGGTCCCTGTAGGAGAATATATGTGTATATAGATCAGGCACAGACATTAGCGAGAAAACCCCCCAAATATTCCTGGGATAGTTATACACGGATACGTTGTTCCCGTCCTGAAAAAAGATACAAGTATATGACTCCATGTTTTTCTTATAGGGTTACTGTTGTAGGAATTGTGTAGGGATAGTTCCATCTAGTTTGCATATTTTTGGATATCCTTTTATATACTTGTATCTTTTTTCAGGGACGGGAACACGTAACCATGTGTAACTACCTCGGTAATATTTGGGGGGTTTTCTCGCTATTGTCTGTGCCTGATATATATACATTTATATTCTCCTACAGGGACCCATTAGGGGTTGTTTTTCTGGTGTATCTATCCATGTATCAATGTAAGTTTTTTTTTTTTTTTTTACAATTTGAAAAATGTATATACCAGGTACAAAGTGGCATTACTACAAGCTAAATTTATTACAAGGCCTACACCTACCACATTCCATTTATAATACTTGTATATATATTTTTTACAGGGCTTTTGTACCACCTCTGGCACCAGAGCCCTCTGGAACCTCTGAACCCTCTAAAGCTACATCTCTACAGGTACCATATACTGTATTACCGTATAACTTGACTAATTTAGCATTCGGGTCATAGGCTTACAGGAGTCTGGCTTCAGGAACCTCTGGCTATTTGCATTTGTCTCCTGGGTATACTGTAGCTGGTCATAAAAAAATGACTGCATTACCTACTACAGGGGAAAAGTAGTACTACACAATGACTATTTCAAATAAATGGTTAAGTGCAAGCTGTTCCTTTGCATCATGCCCTCCACCTTGTCAGCCTATTGGAATAGGATTAAACATACATACAATGGATAGATATTAGAGAGAGGGTGATCGAGAAAAATGAGAGATGGCTATCAGATAAATAGACATGAGATATATATATATATATATATACTATATATATTTTATATCAATATATAATAATATATATAATATATATATATATATATATATATATATTATCTCATGTTTTTTTTTCTATATTATCCTGATAGCCATCTCTCATTTTATGTGTCATATATATATATGACACACAAATAGATGCAATTCACTACCTGTAGATGACATCATGGCAGTGTCAGAGTTTAATTGAATCTTGGAACATAAATCTATCACCTACATCCTTCCTTATTGGAGGACTGGGGCCAATTTGACTATGCCAATAATCAACTTAAATGACACCCTGCCGTCATATATTGTGCGCTTTTCAATCAGCCATTCTTTGATTTGGTTCATTACCAACCTTCTACTTAACCATTGTATTACTCTGCACAATAACCGTCATAAACCGACTGCACTTCCCACTTGCCTTTTACTAAATTAGACCCTATTGGTTGGCGTCAATTGCTCAGAATCCTGCAACTATTTATAGGGGGTTATATAGATCCAGGTTTACAATATTGAGGTTTATGATACTTTAGAGCCCTGACAGCGGCATGCTGGGAGTTGTAGTTTTGCAACCACTGGAGAACCACAAGTTAGAAATCAATGCGCTATTGTTGAAGTTGGAGTTGAAAATACTGTCTGAAAAAACGGTGAAAAAAAAATAAGTTGAACCTGAGGCTCTATGCAACACAGTACAGTCCCAAGCCACATAGTAGCTAGCACAGTTCTGTTTAGAGTTACCTCGATGGTTATTATCTATTCCAGGTAAAATGGCCATATATCATAGTAGAGGCAGGAGAGGGGACACATCAGCAGGGGCTAAACTAAGTTCTAGGGGAACACGAGAATATCTCCAAGGAATGGGGGGAAAGGGCTACTCCCCTGACGGGTAGAATTATGGGAGGTCAGAGTATCAACAGTTATTATCTGTATTATTAACCCCTTAAGTACCCAGCCTGTTTTGGCCTTCCTGACACAGCCGTATTTTTTAAATCTGTCGTGTCACTTTATGTGAGAATAAAATTTTGACACTTTTACCTATCCATGTGATTCAGAGATTTTCTCGTGACACATTGTGCTTTAAGTTAGTAAGAAATTTTGATCCATACAATCCGTGCTTGTTTGTGAAAAATATCAAAATTTCATGAAAATTTGAAAAATTTGTCATTTTGAAAGTTCCAAAATTTCTGTGTGCAAGACAGATAATTATTCACCACAAAATAGTTTATAACTAGCATCTACCATATGCCTACTATAGGTTGGCATCAATTTTTTTTTACGAAATTAGAGGGCTTAGAAATTTATTAGTAATTTCTCACATTTTAAAGAAAATTTGCAATATACATTTTTTTAGGGACCAGTCCAGTTCTGTACGTGGCTTTGAGGGACCTGCATGTTAGATATCCCCATAAATGACTCCATCTAAGAAACTAGACCCCTTGAAGTATTTACAACAGTGTGGAACTGAGGAAGTGTGGTCTACACACGAAACGCGTATTCCAATTGCTATTTGTAATAAATCTTCAACTAAAAAGACGTTCAGCGCTGTCATTACAGTCCATTTAAAGGTGTTTTTTTTCTGGGCAAACTGGAGAAAATCTTCACACCTTTTGGATTACAACAGTGTTTAGGAAGTTTAATAACCCTTTAGGTATTTCACAGAAATTAAAGCAAAGTGGAGGTAATATTTCAAAATTTCACTATTTTTGCAGATTTTCAAATATTTAGCCATTATTCACTGGAATACGGTAAATGTGACCAGGTAAATGCAAACATAATATAAATTTCCCCCCAAAGGTCTGCCGTTTTTAGAGATACCCCTTTATGTGGCCCTAGTGCATTATTTGGCTCAACCAAAAGCCCCAGAATGGGAGGAGCACCTACTGGACTCTGGGGTCTCATTTTCATTCAATTTATTTAGATGCTATTTAAGGTTTGGAGACACCCTAAGGTGCTAAAACTTAATAAACACCCCAAAAAAAGAACCCCAAAATGGGAAACTACACCCCTTAAGGAATATATCCAGGGGTGCAGTGAGTATATAGACCTCACAGGTGATTCACAAATTTTTTTTAGCATTAGGTTGTGAAAATTAAAAAAAATTTTTTTCCAATCTGCAATTTTAGCTTAAAATGTTTTATATTTACATGGAATCCTGGAACAAAGAACCCCAAAATTTTGTTACGCACGTTCTTCCAAGTTCGGCAATACCCTACATGTGGGTGTAAACTGCTGTTTTGGCGCATAGCAGGGTGTACAAGGGAGGGAGCGCTATTTCGCTTTTGGAACGCAGATTTTGGTGGGTGCCATGTCACATTTGCAAAGCCCCCAAAGTAGCAGAACAGGGTGAAACCTTCCAGAAGTGGGCCCTTTTGGATTCAACACCCCTCCCGGGATCTCATCTTTGGGGGGGTAAATGTGCATTTTGGATTTCACAAAGGGGTTTCCATAGTTTTTTTTAGCAATTGGGCCATGAAAATGGGGGAAAAAAAAGCAGTTCGGTCATTGTTTTTTTGGGGTTTTCAATTTTACAGCGTTCGCCCCTGGCAGTGTAAAAAGAAAGTGAAAAACTTTACTATGGAGGTCGGTACAGTTACATTGATATAGATTTTAAAATAGTTTTTTTCTGTTTTATTTCTTTTACACAATAGAAATATGTCTATAAAAAATTGCGTTTTTATGTTGTCCTATTGTGACAGCCATAACTTTTTTTTTTTTTGCAGTGTGCAGGGCTTGTGTATGGGCTTGTTTTTTGCGGGATGAGTTGATGTTTTTATTGGTTCAATTATGGGGTGTGTATGACGCTATGTTCACTTTTTATTAAGGTTTTTGTGAGAAAAGTTTTGAACAAAATACAGCAATCTTAGTAGTGTTTTTTTTTTCATAGCGGCACTTTGTATGGGCATGCTAGTATTACTCAGCAGGTTTGAATACGATTACAGCGATACCAAATTTGTATTTTTTTGTGTTTTACTGCTTTTTATACAATAAAAACACTTTTATTCAACCAGGAAAACATGTTTTTGCATCGCCATAGTCTGAGAGTCATAGCTTTTTTAATTTTTTCCGTGTTTGGGAGCTGTTGGGGGCTTTTTTTGCAGGATGAGTTGAAGTTTTTAATAGCATCATTTTTGGGGGGGAAAAGGCTTTTTGATCGCTTTTAAATCCATTTTTTGGAAGGCAGGGTGAAGAAAATACTTTCAAATCCTAGTAGTTTTTTATTTATTTTTAACAGCGCTCACCGTTGCGTATCCGTGATAAGTTAGCTTTACTCTTTGGGTCGATACGATTATGGCGATATCCTGTTTATATCGTTTTTTTTTTGTTGAAGCACTTTTTAAAAAACTTTTTTTTTTTTTTTTTTTTTTAGGGGTGTAAAACAATTTTTAAAAGCAAACCCCTGTCTTCCCAGAGCCATAAAAATTTTTTTTTTTTTCCCTATACAGAGGGTGTTTTTAAGGGGCTTTTTTTTTGGGGGGGCTGAACTTACGGGGTTTTTAAATTTTTACAAAATTTGGCATTTTAAAGGAGTTTTTGATCGCTTTTTTATTCCATTTTATTGCTGCCCGGGAAGAACAAAAAATTTTTAATTTTAAAGTGATTTGGTTTTTTGGGGTTTTTTTTTCGGCGGGTTTACCGAATGGGGTTTAAAAAAGGGGATATAGATTTATGGGAAAGGGCGTTACGAAAGCCCCGGCCCAAAACCAAAAAAGGGTACTTTTATTTTTTATTTTTTTTTGGGGGGATTGGCGTTTGTAAAAAGGGGGGAAAAGGGGGGGTGTACGTTTTTTTTTATTTTTTTTTTTTCATGTTTTTTTGTTTTACATTTTTTTTTCAACCTTTTTTTTTTAATTTTTTCCCCTTTTTTTTTTTTTTTTACTTTTCCCCCCTAGGGATTTTTTAATGAGAGTCTTCAGATTCCCCCATTCCAATAAAGGGAAAAGGGGGCTTTTGCTTGTTGCTTTTGACTTTGGGTTCCCATACAAAAAATGTTTAGTTCCCCAAAAGGCCCGGGGGCCTTTCCCACAGGGGGAAAGGGCCGGGGGAAACGTGGGCGTCACAGACAAACCCCCGGGAAGGGAATTTTTCTGCCCCCCGTGCTTTCTGTCCAGGGAAAGGGAGGGGGTGCACGGGTCGAACATCCCCTGCGGCTGCTCGGGCCGGACAGAAACGGGAGGGGGAGCGATTCCTCCTGCGGCTTCTTTGTTATTGGGACCCAAAGGTTTATGATAATTTAAAAGGGTTTAAAACCAACCCCCCCCCCCCGGGGCAAAATTTTTGGGGGTTGGGGGCGGGCCCCTGCGGGATGTCCCCCTGTAATTTACAGCTGGGGGCCAAACCCCCCGGCCCATCCCCGGCCCAAACTCAAATTTTTGAGTTTTGCCCCGATCCTCAGGACGTATTTCCCTACGTCCGGGGGGCTTGAACCCCCAAACCCACCTTGGAATTATTTGGGTTTGTCTAAGGGGTTAAGGGGGTTTTAAAAAAAGAAATTTTTGTAAACATTTGGGTTTGGGGGTTTTTGGACAGAAGTTGTAAAACTTTTTTTACTATTTTTCTACTCTTCTTTTGGGTTTTGTTTCACAAGGCTTGTTTTGGGTCAGAAAAAAAAGCAAACCAAAAACGCTGCGTAAATCGGGATCCCAAAAAAATTGGGAGGGGGGAGTTTGGGGTGCATTTTGGCTGCAAACTGGGGATCCACCCTATGTTTTTAAAAAAAAGGGCGGTTTTGCCCCGATAAAGAATTGGGCATGAAAATTTTTTTGAATGGAACCGAAAGACGGGATTCAGAAAGGGGGGAAAAAGTTAAAACCCCGGCCCTCAGCGATCATCAAACTTTAAAAGGGGTGGTGGTTGTTCAAAATTGAGGGGCAAAGTAAAAATCCCCAAATTGGGAAAAATTTTTGATTTCGGGGGGGGGTCCATTTGGGGGCCCCAAAACAAAAGATCCCCAAAAAACCCCAAAATTTAAAAAGGGAAAACCAAAATCAAATCCAACCGGCCCTGGAAAAAGTACCCCCGGGGGCTTTTAACAGTGTGTTTTTTTTTGTCCCAGAGATGCACAGCAATAAAGGCAATTTAAGCTGGGTTTTTTCTGCTAAAAAAAAAAAAAAAAAACGGGGCCAAAAACCACTGTTGGGGAAAGCACCCCTTTAAAAGTTCACATATTTTAAAAAAAAAAATTTGGGTTTCCGGGGCCCAATTTTGAGGGGGTATTTTTTTAAGAAGCCCCTTCTTGGATTTATTGAAATTAAAAAAAAGTTAAATCCAATAAAAAACTTAGGGCTTGTTTACAAATGAGTTTTTGGATCTAAAAAAAACCCCCAAAACCAAAAATTTCAGGGCCTTTTAGGAAACCAAAAATGGGGTTTCCCCATATCCAAAAAAACGCAGTGGAATATTGGCCGGAAAAAAGCCCAAAAAGGGTCGCAAACCCCCAAAGTTTTCAAAAGGGCTCCTTTCTGAAACTTTTTTGGGAAAAAAAACTGACCCTTACAATTTTTTTTTGGGAAAACGGGGGCCGAAAATAGGGCCCTCGGAATTTTACTCGTTTTGAAACCCCCGATGGTTTTTTTTACATTGCCAGCAGTATAAAATTCCCACTCACATTGTTAGACGGTTTTAGGACCCAAAAACGCATTTTAAAAAAAATTTTTTTTTTCCCCACGGAATTTCCAAAAGCGCCGGCGTGTGAACAATAAACTTTATTATAAATTTTGGATACATAAAAAAATTTTTATTCAAAAACAAATTTTGAAAAAAAAAAGGAAAATTGGGGCTTCGAAAAAACCCGGTTAAAAGTTTTGGGACTATAATCAGGGTTTGGGGTGGGTTAAGAAGAAAATTTTGAGGTGTTTATTTCAGTCACACGGGTTTTTTGAAAGCCAAAAGTCTCCTTAAGTGCTCGATTGTGTATGTCATGGGTGTCTTATACACGTTTGTGTGTGAGTAGGTATACATCTGAGATACTGCACTGTCTCCAGATAATCATAACAAACCACCAATTCAGAAGATGACCTGGACCTAGAACAAACCCTCGCTCAGGGTCATGTTATTAAGTCGAACTGTCTGATGGTGCAATTTACCCAACGCTTATGTGTAAAGATGTGACATGCTACATTTACACCGTTCGTATATGTCATGCTGACACATTATTGGGCCTTACAGAATTACAGTGTCATAAAACTCTGAGTGAGCATTTGTCCACATTAGCCCCAATGGTAAAGAAGAACCTAAGTGTCCTTGTGGGATTTGTGGGATTAATTACAAATTCCCCAAGAGACTGAAGAAAATATTCCCTTTATATAATATTTGTACTTCTTAATGCCATAGTGTTGCTACAGTCTGGGGATGCTCCAAATGTAAAGATTACTATTACTGTATGTAATATTAAATATTATGGCATGGTAACTTCTAGACACTAATTCACAATCAGTGACTGAGACCCTCATCTACCCCATTAAAGGGAACCTGTCGCCATTGTTTTTCTTTTTACTGATGTTTTTTTTTTTTCTTTTGAGCCGTTTTTATTTTCAAACCTATTTTCTGTATATGAGCGTTTTCTAGTCATGCTTTGTGACCTGGGAGGAAGTCAGTATGCAGGGAGGGAAAGAGGGGGCTAGCTCCTATCGTGACTGGTGCATCCTGTGTTATCTGTACACATTGGTGTCAACTTTCAGTGTAATCCTACCTCTGCTGATAATGAGGAGACTGCTGAGAAGTTCTCTGTAAAGAACAGGAAGTGTTAGACTATTTTTAAGCTTAGCGGCCAAAGTGAAAACTGCAGGATTTAAGGCTTTTTTTTAAAAAAAAAATATTGATTGTGATATGGGAAATTTGTAAAAAAAAAAAAAAAAAATTACAACAAAATTTTTTAAAACAATGTATTTAACATAAAAACAGAAGTTAAACAATGCACTATTTTCTGATGACACATTCCCTTTAAAAAGAAACCTTATACTCCTCTTCCTCCGGCCCCGAGGCCCAGCGCTGCATCTCTCCGGTTTTCATTCCTGTACCTCCGGACCAGGACGTCACCATTGCAGCTGTATTTTGGCTACATGTTTTTGACCGCTCATTTAAATTCAAAAAAACAGTTTCGAAAGGTAAGGAAAAGTAGGGGCCTGACCATTGCAGCCAAACAATGACCACAGCGGCGACATCTCAGTGCTCATAAACACAAGAATGAATAATTTTATATTTGCAGAGCGATGCGGTTTGTCGCATGTTTTCGCACTAGAGGGTTCTACGGGGGGAACCCTTGCAATCGCCACCGAGGAATGGGCTCGGGGGGGAAAAAGCCCCCATTTTGTTCAGTGTTATTTTTACTTCACTGCGGTAGCGGCTGAATAGCGCAAGGATAGGTATGGGTGGCTTTTCTGGGCAGCTTAGTTTCGGGGGGGGTTTGCTGCCCCCGCATTCCGGGCCGGGGTTCCACCCCAGATTTTGGGGACATTTTTGGGGGGCCTTAAAAACCCTATACTCCAGGTGTTGGGGGGGGGGTGTTCCCTAAGGGTGTGAAGCAGCGGTTTGAGGGGGACTCGGGCCCCCAGAGGCTACAGGAAAACCCTAGGGAAAACAGTGTGGAAATGTGTGTTTTGGGGGGGCTGTGCAAGGCACCGCCCTCGGGACAGAGGGGAAAAACTATTAAGAAAAGTAAGTGGCCAGAGGGGAAAGGGGTTTTTATTTTATGTGTTTGTTTTGTACACTGTGTGCCTTAAAAAAGTTGGGCTGAAAGCCGTAAAAAACCCTAGTTTCAGGTGCCATTATCGTTCTACAAGGACGGCACCAAGCGAGAAACCCCCGGAAAAGGGCCAAGGGCGTCCCAAGCTGGCGGCACTTAAAATTGGTGGGGGTATGCTTTGGGGCAAAGATTGGCACTAAGTGACGTGTACAAATGGTGTAAGAAAAAAGGTGGTTTACACAACTCTGCAGTCTACATAGAACTGGATATTTGCACTGGTGGGCAAACCATTCTCTGAAGAGAGACACCCCCGAGCAGCATTTTGGTCTAAGAGACTGTTTGCGGGGGGGGGAAAAAGGGTGTGCCTCAGTGGACCCGGAACGCACCCCAAAAAAGTGACTGTCTTGCTGCCCTAAGAAATTCTTTTGCCAGGGGAAAATTTATAAAATTTTTTGGCGGGCAATTGCCCTGTAAAGGGGATAGGCCAAGCTGCCCCCTAATTCCCCAGCCATAGGGACTGGCCGCTCCCACCCTTTTCCCCATACAGGGGGGCCACCCAAAAAGGAAGCCCAAAAGGGGCCCTTTGGGGAGGGTCAGGGGAAAAGCGGGAAAAAAAGCCAAAGGCGGTCTAAAAAAAGAAGTCAAAAGCCAGGTTTCCCGCCAATGGGTTAACACCGACCAGGTGGATTTCTGGGTTTTTATGGAGGCCCCCGTTACCGGGGCAACCAGCCTCCACAACAGAGGGGGGCTGCTGGGGTTAAAGCGAAAGGAGACGCCAGTGAGGACCCTGGATTTGCTGGGGGGTGGCATCCAGCTATTGGGGACGGGACTTGGGCAAAGGGTCCCAGGGTGCCCCCCAGACTCTCCCCTTTTGTGAAGACCCGACCAAACCGGGTAAGGCCTTTGAACTTTTTTTTGACACTTGTTGGGGGCTGAAACCCAAATTTTTTCTGGAGGTGTAGAGGACCCCCAAGTGGAATTTTGTCTTGGAGTGACTTTCCCTATTTCTGGCGCTGGGGGGGGAAACGGCGAGCGGCCAAAGAAGCGGGGGGTTGTTCCGGGGGAAGGCCCCCCCTAAAAAGGTTTCTGTGCCTGTTTTTAAGACCCAAAAAAATATTCCCCATGGAAGTCCCTGGAAGTGGGGGGGCGGGGAGTCCTGCCCAACAGTCTGAACATGTGCCAGGGGGCAGTAAACGTGTCCAAAAAGGGGGGCCCAAAGTGAGACGGTGATACAGGGATTGAAAAGCCTTTGGCTTTAGGGTTTATGCTTTGTCTGAAATTTGCCTATTAAAAAAATGCTACAATGGGTTACAAAACCTTAGCCAAAAGCCTTTTCACACACCCTGAGCAGGGGGGGGTATCTGAGCAAAGTTGAAAAAGCAGTAGAGGAAGCAGCCCCAAGGTCTGCCCAAGGTCTGGCTGTAGAGCTTGGGGGAAAAAGAAAAAGGCGTGGGGTGCTGCAAAGGGGGACCTTCAGCCAGTGCAGCGGGGGGGTTGCTCTAGTGGCCCTAAGTATGGGGGAAAGTGCGCCCAAGTGCCAGGTGATGTGTTTCCTGGGGTGGAGAAAATTGGGAGAAAGGTGCCACCGTCGGGGAGGGTTTTGCCCAAAACGGTTGCCCTAGCAACATGGTTTCTTCTGACTCCTGCTGTGAAAACGTTAGTGGGGGTGCCCCCAAGCTGTGTGTGAAATGTCTGGAGCCAGCTGGGAGTGTGGGGCCAGTGACCCCAGCGCACTCTGTTACCTATGGTACTTCCAAGGCAAGGGAATGCTGCCCATACTTGATAACCCAACCATTTGTCCCCCGTGCGAAAAGTGGCCAGTGATTTCTGGGAAAAAGGGGAGCCCCCAAAACCGGGGAAAGGGGCTGTGCTGCAAGTTTTGAGTAGATAGTTAAAAGGGTGTGTCCCGCCCCAGAGGGGTGATGCCTGTATGAATGAGGCCTCAAGAATATGAAGATACTTTTTTAAAGTAACGGTTGAGGCAGATTTTGTGGCGCCCCAGCATGTATCTGAAAGGAGAACCGATGGGAAACCCTAGAGGGTGAAGAGAAGGGCCATGCTGGACCTGTGTCCCCCGGTGTTCCCATGCCAGTGTCTGCTATTTTTTTCCCGTAGCTTTCATGCAGGGGGACAAAAACGAAGATTGGGAAAAAAGTGAGCTGCTAGACCACCCTGAGGGGGGTGTATGCTTAAAACCCCAGTGGGGGGACGTGTTTAAATCCCCAGATGGTAAAGGGAGCCGGGGTTGAAGCAAATGATAAATTTTTCTGGAAGGTATGGAGGAAAAAATCCAGTAGTTAGTCCCTTGGAGTGTGTGGATTGTATGTGGGGTGCCTTGTTCAGCCAGATGTCTGCTGCCCTACTGGTGTTGAGAAGTGATTTGGTTGCCCAAGTGAACACAGCCAGGGTTGGGGTTTTTGGTTTGGAGAACCAAAAAGGGGTTAGCCGGGTGCTTGACTCCAGTGATGGGTTGACTTTTATAGTGATAAGATATGGGGGTGACCCAGATAGAAAAAATGAGAGTTTTCCCCTTAGAGATGGGGGTAGGGGAGTGAAGGAAAAACCTCTCCACAATTGCTGCCCCGGGGGCGCTGCAAATGGAGCAGGTAAAAACTGTGCACAGGGGGGATTGGGCCCCTGATATTGGGGAGGCCCCCCCCCCCGACTGCAGAGCAAAGGGCTTTTGGGCTCGTATACAATATAACCTCCTCAAGTGGTAAACCCCATCAAGTCCTGTGGGAGGGGTGTGTAGCTCAGGGGAGTCCAGTTACCCCCGAGTCGCAAGGATATTGCGGAAAAAAAACGGAAACAGACTGAAGGTGGTCCTCCCACTTTAAAAGGTCAGGGATGAAGGGGCACAAATCCTCAATATTAGAAACTCACCTGGTAAAAGGGGGCTCAGGTAATCTCAGAGCTTCCCTTGAGTTGCACTAAAACGCAAAAATAAGTTATTATTGACCCATAGGGGAAGAGTGGACAGAGGTACCTTTTTGCAGTCGGTCTAAGCAGGGAGGTTATCACATGAGGGGGGCATGAGTAGACCATATTTCCTCTGGGAGGAACCAAGTGAAAGAAGTAGCCCCGAGGGGAGCCAGGGTCCAGGGAAAAATTTGAAGCTGACTACCCTAATAGATAGGGGGAAAGGCAGTGAGGACCGAGGCCTGGTATGAAGAGAAATTTGGGTCTCATGATGAGCCTGCAGACAAAGAGGTAGAAAAATTTTGGCTTGGTGCGCCCCAAGGGGCATGGTGTTTAAAAACCCTGAGAAGTGTGCTGTTTTACCGCTTCTGATAACATTGTGGGGTTACTAAAAACAAACCGGGGCGCTTGCTATGTAAGACCCAAAAGAAATGAAAAAATCTGCCCAGGGGGCACAAAGCCAAAGTAATTGGTGTTGTAAAACAGCCTACAAAAAGGGGTGAACGGGTAATGGATTTTTCTTAGTAACCGTGAAAGTCGGCATGCGGGGGTGTGGGTGATGGCCCTTTGTAGTAGAGCAGCGTGGGGTTTTGACACCCTTTGAAGTGGAGTAAACGTCTTTGCCCAATTTGTTTTGAGTGATGCTATGAGCCCAAAAACTAAGTTGTATGTGGACCTCATCTCTGCCCCCTTGGATATTGGAAATGTTGCCCCCAAAGATGGCTTTGGGGCCCCGGAAAGCCTGGGCAATTTGGGGAAAAACCCCACGGCCTTTATCAAAGGGGGGGGGTATGTGACAGAGGATGCTGGGAGTCGCATGGGTCCGCCCCAAGAGGGGCTAGGCCCGGGGACCCTTGCGTGCGCACCGAGGAAAGGGCTCGGGGGGGGAAAAACCACCTATTTTGTGTCATGTTATATTATGTCATTACGGTACGGAAAATAGGGTGCCACTAGAAGCCTAGTCGGGTGCCTTTCGTTTCCAAAAACGGGGGATCCAAAGCGGGGGGGGAAACCCCCCCGGAGGGGGCCAGTGGCGTCCCCAACTGAGCGGGGCTTTCTATATAATTAAAAATATTTATAATTTTATATTTTTTATATATATATATATTAATTTAATTTTTAAAAGTGGGGTGCGCCCTTTGAAGATCGCATTTCTCTGCCCGCTAGATGTTCTGCAGCAGCTGGTTCCAAGGTGGTTCCAAGTTTTGGCTGTCATGAGGGGGCCAGCATTGGCAAGGGAAACCCGGAGTTAATTACTAAAATGGTAATTAGGAGAGTTGCTCAGCTGCTTTTCTAACTCAGAGGCCTGTTAAATAGTCTGGTCTTCAGTATACCAAGGGGGAGTGTGGCTCACAGTCAGTGGAGGACGAGTGCAGGCCTTGCCTAGGAGAGTATCCTGGGTGCTTTCCCCCTAGGCTTGAGAGAAGCCAGGCCCAAGGACTATATTGTACAGTGTGAGTATATGTTTGTGGGGCTGGGTAGTAGACCCAGACCATTACTAGAGAGGGACTCTCTGTACGTTTAGTTAGTGGCTGGACGGCCTAGGATTGACGCTTTTACATTATGGTGGAGATGCGCACATCGTGCTAGACAGACACGTAACTGAGCTGGCCAGGAATGGTGCATGGTGCACATTAAACGGACACAAGAGTGCTGAACCAGTGGACTGGTGAATTTTGCACAGTGTTGGGGGCTGTGGGGTTAAGTTAAAGGGCCAGCAGCCAAACCATTACTGCTTCTAGAAAGTGACTGTGCATTGGAAGGACTGTTTTGCTGATCCTGCAAGGCTGTATAGGATTGCTGCAGCCGCTTTGAAAGGGCCAAAGACACCCAACACAGAGACTGTGTCGTTGCTAAAAGAGACTGTTGCTGCCTGAAAATCTTTCTGCTATGGAGGACAGGGTGAGGTACCTGGAGCTGATGTACCGTATAACCTCAGCAGCACCAGATGACAGTGACCAACCATACCCCTGGTGGGGATGGTTGGATGACTGGGGCTGTGAGGAAGGTCTGGAGGCTAAAAAAACAGGTCGTCCTTCCAAGAAAAAGCCCAGGCGGGGAAAAAGCAAGTCATAAAAAGGCTGGGATTCCGTTGTTGCCACGAGCAACCCAGCTCTACCGCAGAAAGGGGGCAGTTTAGGTCATTATAAGAAGCTGCCAGTGAGGACTATGGAGTTGCGAACTGGTGGGATCCCATTTGAGGTTAATCTGGGCTGTCAGCAGAATGTCTCCAAAGTGCCCCCTGCAGAGACTGTTGTACCACTGCCTAAAAGGGGAGAGCCAAAATGTTTTAAAGTCCCTAAAAAAGGGGGGCGCCCTCCTCACTGTTTAAAAGCAAATCCAAACAATGGGGGAAAAAATGTACGCCCAGATAAAATGGAGTCCCTAAGTGACAACATGCTGCTTTTTCCAAAGGGCAACCAAAACTTCATCCCAGGGAACCGCTGCCACCCCCCCCCAAAGGAGTCCAGTGGAGTTCCCCAACAGCACAGGAGCGTTGTTGACTTTTTTTTCTCATCGGGAGCCAGAAAATCACACCCCAATCCGGGAAGTTCCAGTGGGGGGAACCACCTTTGTCGGGGGAGGACTGTCACCAAATGTGCCAAAGAAAAAGGGGACTTGCCAAAGATGGAGACCCGACTGGAATGGGGAAAACTACCCCTGTTACTAAATGAAAATCAAGTGCACTTTAAAACGTACAATTATTGTGTGAGGACGGCCGGGCTGGCGGGGTCCAGAGGTGCCCGCCAGCCAAAAACCCCGGGGAAGCTTTTTGCCGGCGTTGGGGGGGGACGGTCAAGTCTGATGGACTCAATTTTATTGCTGCGGGAGTGTCATTAAAAATTTGTGGTTTTTTTGTGAAAAAGTTTTGAACAGGGGGTGCCAAATACAGTGGACTCTGCTGCACCTGCGGGGGATTGAAGATCTCCCCACACATGACTGCAGTAAGTCATTCGGAGCTAATGAGAAAGTGCCCGGGAAAGGGTCCCTGGACAAAAATGAAGTAAGTGAAAGAGGAACTGCTTTTTTGGAAAACAACCCACGGGGGCAAACTATCGGTATGCCCTAGAGGTTTGGGGTTTTTCAGCGCTAGAAACTGAATATGTCTGTGAGAAATATAACCCCGGGAAAAGTAAACCTCAACCCAGGGGGGCAAGGGGTTTGCCAATAGCAACAAATTTTCCCCCGCTCTTCCGGGGGGGGAAAAAACATGATAGAAAAGCCCGCAAGGGCTGAAAAACCTGGGTTCCCGAGGTCCCCAAAGGTTCTTCCCCACCACAGCGCTCTGTGTGAACGGAGGTAAAGGCAAGTTGCAGAACACCCCTTTTTTGGGACAAAACACAATAGTGCAGGGGGAATGGGTTGTGCCCAACCGTCTCAAAGCCACTCAGGGTAGTGTCCCAGTGTGAACTTAAAAAACAGAAGAAAAAAAACCCCCCCAGGTTTTCCCCCCCCCTTCCCCTTTAAAGATTTTTATAAAGTTGGGGGGTTTTCCCCCCCTTTTTTGTTGTAGTTTTTCTGAAGTAAAAAAATCCGGGAGGGGATAGCCCTGAAGGAAAATGTGTTATTCCTTTTAAAAAACCCAAAGTATCTAGTAGCAACAAGTGCCTTTGCTACTAGGGCCTAGAAGGGTAATGGTTTCAAAAACTACACCCTGCAAGGTGGGCATGCAGGGAAAGGCAAGAACGGAATTATTGCCCTTAGTAGGCGGGGTAAATTTTGGGTCCAGTGGTAAACGGTCCCCCCAAACGCACCAAGAATAGCAACTCCCAGATGGAGAAGGGGGGAAACCCTGTACAAGGGGCCAGTTTTTACTTAAGGTAACCAAATAACCTTTTTTTGCGGCCCGGAGCAGGGGTGGCCTAACGAACATGAGAGTTCTCCCCTGGTAAAGGGTGCAGGAGATATAGGGGAAAATTCCCCATTGGGGGCTGCTACACAGCCGGGGAGTAATGCCCAGCACAAATGAGGTACAGGGGAAAACGAGGGAAAAATAACAGATACTGAGTTTTGGATGACAGATAAACATGAAATTAGGGAGGTGTAAGGGGACCAGGCTCCCCATGGGAAGGAGCAGGTGGAATCCCACAGCAAGGGGGAAAACAAACACTGCCCCTGGAGTATCATAAGACAAGGGACCAGGGGCCAAAAGGGATTTTGTCCCCCCAGCCCAGGGTTTTTTGAACCAGGTAAAGGAGATTAGTTTTGGGACAGAGCTGCACCCCAGCTATAGATACAATGCAGCGGGTCTCTAATGTTCAGAACAGGGTTGATTTTGGGCCCCGTCGGGAAAGTAACACCTGCGAATAGGGAACATGGGACAAAAACAGGGGTTGGTGGGAGTCCCCCCTGGGATAGGGAGGACCCAGGGTCCCTTTTAGTGGAGGGGGTTTAGGCCCCAGGGGTTGGTCCACAGACTCAGAACTACAAGACTGAAGGGGATCAGGAGGAAAAGTGTATGGGAAGTCTGATTATGGGGGTGCCCTGAGGGGGTTTTTTAGAGGGAACAGTCAGACGATGGGTCAAAAAGTGCTACCTGTGGTGGGTGGTTAAAAATACCCCCAGGTAGTCGCGAGTTGTCTTGGCAAAGAAAAGCCCACTCTATTTTGGGGAAAAGGAAAGGTTGTGACCTGGGGGTTGCCCAATAAGCCTGAGTGAGGGGGAACCTGGGAGATCAGGGTTGGACTCCCTTCTTAGCATCGGGATGTAGGAGAGAGGTTACCCCCCGGGCAAAGGGGAAGCAAGAGGGAAACCCTAGTGAAATGCCAGGGGGCCGGAAAAGGAAGCAAAACCGGTTTTGGGGGGCGTTGCCTTAAACGGGTTACAAATAGGGGTTAAAAAGGGGTGGCAGCAAAATCACAGGGGGGAAAAGAGGATAATAGGGGGGTTTTGGGGTTTTCCAAAATCCCTTACTTTTCTGTGGAAAATACTGTGTCCCTCAAATAAACCAGCGGGAGAGTGTCTTGTAGGGATGGATATCCCGAATAGGTCTTTGAACCGGGGAAGGTTTTTTCAATGAAAAGGCCTACGGGCCTTTATCAAAGGGGGGGGGAAATTTGGGGATGCGACCTTAGAAATGCATTTCCCCCCCAAGAGTTCGCGCAGCTGAGTTCCAAGTATGGGTTACCAAATCCTGACGTCAGTGGGGAGGCCACGCTGGGAAAAGGGTAACCAGGAATAATTACTATGGGAATTGGGGAGTTGCTAGCTTTAAATTTTCCAACTCAGGGCCTGTTAAATGTCGGGCTTCATATACCAGGGGGAGGGGTCACAGAGTGGAGGACAGGCAGGCCTTTTTGGAGAGTATCCGGGGTGTTTTCCCCCTAGGTTTTGAGAGAGCCAGACCCAAGGGCTATCCTGTACAGTGTGATACATGTTTGTGGGGGGGGAAGTAAACCCCAAACCCCTGCTAAGAGGGGGCTTCTGTACTTTAGTTATGGCGGACGGCCTAGGATTTATTTTGTTTTGTTTTTTTTTTGGGGGTTAAGAATAAAACTGGGGAGGCCCAACTTCAAGGAATCCGGGGCGCTTGCGTTTCCTTTACCGAAGCGGGGATCCCCGAGCGAAGTGTCCCCCCGGCCGGGCCAAGATGGCGGACAGAGGGGGAAAAAAATTAAAATTAAAAATTTTAAAATTTTTATTTCTAAAAGTAGTTTTTTTCCGAGCGCATTTAATTTTCTTATGAAAAATTGACAACCCCCCTAATGCACCTCAGCACCCTTTTAGCTGCGGGCCCCCAACCTTATGCATCCTCAATGCAGGTATTGGGTGTTTTTTAAAAAAAACTAAAGCACTCACCTCACCCATTCCGTGGGTTAATCCACTAGATCACTGGTTTTTGGGATTTCCAACTCTGACCCCTAAATTGGGGCCACAGCCTCCTTTACACTACTCCCACCAAAGATTATTCAGCCAAGGCCTTTAAGGGGACTCCAACTTTGTGCCTTCCTAAAAACAGGGACATCCTTGCTTAACTATTTTCCTGTCTATTTGATTCTGACTCGCTTTATCCGATCTCATTTTTTCCGGATTAACTTGCCTGGGGGGGTTACACCTTGTTCCTGCAGTTTCACCCCGAAGATCACTTCCTGGCCTATCTTCTTACTAGGATGCCATCTCATCTTCTACTGTGCTACATTCTGGCCACTATTGATGACCATGTTCTTGACTTCTCTACAAGTCCTTAGCACCTAATCTAAATCAGTGACTGTTCTGGGGAACATAGCTTGGGAATCTGAACAGAAAAGTGCATTAAGGTTTTGGAGATTTCTTACATTCTGGACCTCAGTTTATTCAGTGCAATCAGTTGTTGTTTGGAGAACCTACTTCTTTGGTCAGAAACATAAATTTTTTTCCTGCATTATGTAAGATCAACTTTTCATGTATGTTGTATCTACTATAGAGTCTGTAAATTGTGCATAAAGATGACCTCTTAAAGGTCACTTTTTAACAGCTTAAAGGGTATACAAAACTTTTATTTTTCAATTCTTACAACTTTTGCACAAAAATTTGAGACACCGACTAAGCCATATATTTCTGAACAGTAGGGGTCCTAACTCTGAGATCCCTACCTATCAAAAGAACAAGGAACTTATCACCCTCTGCCTGCCTGGTTAAATAATAATCACTGGCCACAATATCCATGAACATCAATGGTCAATGCTGTAAATAAATACATTACTCAATGTCAGGTTTGTGGGGTTTTGTTTTCACTTTGTCTCCTAAAAAAATGTGTGATAAAAACATATAGTATCTCACAATAGTAGGCCCCCCCATCACATTTTTGTAAATATTGTATTATATCTTTTCATAGGACAACACTGAAGATCTGACACTTTGTTACAATGTAAAGTAGTCAGTGTACAGCTTGTATGGTTGTAAATTTTGTGTGTCCTCAAAATACCTCAACACACGGACATCAATGTCTAAACCACTGGAAACAAAAGTGAGAAGACCCTAAGTGTAAACGGCCTGAATGTATGGCAATATTGTGAAAACTACAGCTCACATTGCAGAAACAAAAGATGAAAACTTTTTTGGTCTGACTATATGGAGATGCAAAGTTATGTTTTTATGATTTTTTTTTCTTTAAAACTAATAATTTTTTAAAATATTTTTTTTTTTTTTTTGTATATAGCGCCAACATATTCCGCAGCACTTTACAATTTAGAGGGTATACATACAGACATTACACTTTAAAAGAACATACAAATGAGACACAAGGTGTGAGGACCCTGCTCGCGAGAGCTTACAATCTATTATGGTGTATGGGTGAGACAAAGGGTTAAGAAGTGCTCAGTTTACAATGGTCCAGCCATTTTACATAAATACGAGGTGGTTTACATAAAAGTTGGGTGACCCTGCCACCCTGACTGTACATCTATATACAGATAAGTGCCTGTGTGTGCCCTAGTGACAGAGTGACAGATAGGTGTGATAGCAGGTGGGGCTTAGCAATTAGGGATCTTGATATGCCAGCCCGAGAAGATGTGTTCTTAGGGCCTTCTTAAAACTGTGAGGGTTGTGAGTTCGCCTGATTGTCCGCGGTAGCATGTTCCAGAGAATTGGCGACGCACATGTGAAATCTTTGAGACGGGCATGGGAGGTTCGGATGACTGAGACATGTAATCTAGTGAAACTTAACAAAAAATATTTAAATTTTTCATCCAAGGAATCGCACTGACCCACACCCTTCATTTCACCCAACAAATTATTTATTTTTTTGGTTTCCCAATGGATTATATAGTACATACACCATTGAAAAATGTACTTCATTGTGCAAAAAAAAAGCCCTTTTTTTATGGCTACATCTAAGGGAAAATAAAAAAGGCACAGAAACTTTGTCACCAAAAGCCACTGTATCAGAAACAGTAAAAACTTTTTCTTAAACTTAATAATTATAGAGTATGTTCACACCATGTAATGCGTTGTGTACTGTATGCGCCGCAATACAGCAGGTGTTTTAGAAGTATGCACTAACCATACTTGTTGAACTTGATGGACACGTGTCTTCTTTCAAACGTACTAACTATGTAACTATGTAACCAATACGTACTTCTAAAACCCTTCGTGCCGGCTCTCATTGATTTACATTTTCCCATTGGGGAAAACGGCAGGTAGTCATAGATCTCGATGAGAGCTATGAATTACCGTATTTGCGTTCCATACTTTGTGCGTATCGCAGTCCCAAAATACGGACCGCAAATGCGTCGCGTGGACATACCCCAAGATTGGAACCAGTTCTTTCCTTGTCAATACAATGACATTTACATGAGTCTTTCCAGTAACAATACGGTTTTCTTTATTCTAACCATTTACACAAATGGACAGACCACATCCTGATAGAAGAATCCATTCCTAGCTAGATGGAAACATGAAATTTTGGCAACTCGCAGAACAATTTATTCTCATGTAGCAAAATATGATGGTCATTGACTTGAAGAGTAGTATTCAGCTTGTTGCCACAGAGCTCCAGTCTAATGTATGTCTATACACGTTTAACCATAGGGGGTATGTTATTGCTTTTATCTGACATCATGATGTGCTGTAGCATGTCGTGTCTGTATTTATCCAACAGGAAAAGCTGAAATCACAGAGTACACATACATTTAAGTAATACATGGTGACAACCTTATGTTACCCACAGCGTTGCTATCTAATAGTATCTCTTTGTAACCCTCTGTGTGCCCTATCTTCCTTGTTGTGCTAATCTTTAAACAGTCCATTAGTAACACTTAAGCGTATGTTCACACAGCATAATTGCGGCCACAATACACAGCGTGTTTTGGAAGTTGCTGTGATCAGCGTGTACTTTCGAAGCACTGGGGGCCGGCTCCATCGACATGCATTGTCAGCGACAAGAAGTGTTTGGAACAATTGACATGTCAATTCTCTCCCCGGGCGTACAATACAAACGTATTATACTCGCGGGAAGACGACATGTAATCCATAGTTCTCTATGAGAGCTATGAATTGGCATAATTGCGGTGTGCATTTCACCGCGTATTGCACCTTATACGCAGCGAAATGCACGCCGCAATTAAGGCAATTCATATCTCTCATAAAGAACTATGGATTACATGTCGTCAAAATGCGCGCCCAAAATAAGTCGTATGAACATAGCCTAATACATGAGCTGGAGAAAGTGAGGTTCCTTGGGTCCATCAGAGGAGATTATTGTGAGGTCCACGTAGTTGCATTTTAATCTTGGTGATTATCATTGTATATACTACATGTCATAATTTTTTTAGTGAACCCAAGAAGTAGACTCTAGTGTCAAATGATTGGCTCCAAAGTCAGATCCAAATGAGGTTGTCTTCTGATCGTCCTTTGCATCAGAGACTAGGCCCACCATAGGGTCCAATGATGCTTTTGTGGGGTACTTCAACCCCGACTGAGGTGTTGTGACAACAAAGGGATAATTTACCAAGCCTCCCATTCTTTGTAGGAAACGCATGGAAAAGGAGCAGGGCTTAAAACATCCTGCCCCAAAATGTGCATTCCTGGGTGGATTAGAGAGCTCCTGGATGAAATAGAGATATTCCTATCTGCGGAATTAGGATATAAAAGGTTAACAAGTATGACCTATGGGGATCTAGTATGTTTTTGTCTGTCAAAAATGGAAAGGCCTTAACCAAACTATGAGAGGAATCTTTGAGGACAGAGTCCATACCAGGCTTTAGATGTAAAATGCCTTTTAGGATAGGTCTACACAGCAATTTGAAAATAGCACTCAAAAACCGCCGACATTTTCAATTTGACGTTATTTTGCTCATTTTTTGCACAAAAAATGCATTTGGATTTCAGATTCCCAGCGGCCCAGTACATTGGCTGAATGGGAATCCGCCACCGATCCTGTAGAATATACAACATGTTCTGTTTTCTGCCGGATGGTTTTAGGTTTTGGTTTCCCTCAGTATAGAGAGCAGGGTATGGTCAGATTTTGGGCGGATTTAAAATATTGAATCTGTTGAAAAACTGACCAAGATCCAGTGCTGTGTAGACAAAGCCTTAGGGCCACATGTATCCTATGGGGAAAAAAGTGAGTTTTAGACCAAAACTGCTTCATACCCATTGGCCCATAGTCTACGTTTTTATTGGACGTTGGCCTCAATTTTTACTTTGGCTTAAAGGCATGTCTACCAAGACAGCAGGCATACCAGTTTTGTGGCAGTTGTGTTGCTCCTACATAGCACAATGAGACTATGGACAGATAAGAAATTACATTTATACATTTTCATGAAAGTTTCCTTGCAGGATGAATATCGGCCATAATCATAAATCTTTAATCTGTTGATGGTATCGCAGGTTATCAAGACCAATGAGCCTTCTGTGCTCGATTATTATATCACGCCATTCAATAACAGTAGGTTAAAGTATTCCTGCCTTTATCTTTGGTGTATAATACCTGATATGATGAGAGTTCAACACCTGACCCCCCCTTATTCAGTCAAACAGGAGTCCCATAACACTTGTTGTAGGACCAGGGGCATAACTAAAATGGCCTCCAAAGTAGTAATTAAAGATAATGGCATCCTATAACAAGGAACCCACATAATAGTGCTAGAGAGCAGAAAGCCACTAACTCGGTGCGGGGAGGGGGGGGGTCTACAACGTCAGCTCTCCAGCTGTTGGGAAACTACATTTCCCATCATGCCCACTGATATAGATCATAAAAATGCATGATGGGAGTTGTAGTTTCCCAACAACTGGAGAGCCGGTGCTGCAGATAACTGCACTGACTTGTAATTCCCAACCAAAAAGGTGTAATGCACTTGAGTGGGCCCCATCAACTTCTGGGCCACATAGCAGCTGCTTTGGCTAGGTTTACGCCTATGGGTGAGACCCTATTTATAAGACACTTAAATCAAGCAAATGCAGGCAGTGCTGGAATACCCCTTTAAGGATTTGCTGAATATGCAGTGACATGAAATATAATTGCAGGTTTACACTTTAACCACATTCTAGGGTTAGCATTGATTTTTATTTTTTTTATTCTACTTTTATATTTTTACATAACGTCTTGGAAAATTTATAAAGGTTGAGTAGTAAATTCAAACCATAATGAAGCATTACTCCGAGAGTCCTGTAGTATCTGCTTAACACATTAACTTCAGCTAGTCACCATAAATTTTATGATCTATTTTAAGAATTTCAGTTTATGGTAATGAATCTGAACCGTGAAATAGAGCAGAAGAGAATATAGGATTGGAATATAGAAGGCAATCTTTATTGGACCGACACATGTTCTCTAACTCTGAACTATTAGAGGGAATTACATCTGCAAACACATTCTCAGCCCCGAACAATGAGCAAGATTCAGCCTTTCATTGTAGAAGAAAATGTACTGCCGTGGACATAGTGGCACACGACTTATTTAAATGTTAATGAGAGAGGCTCTCCGAGTGATGGGACTACTAATGAAAGGGTCCCAAAGACACCCGATATTCTCTACTCAACACTTTTATGGTACGATACTGCAAACACAGGAACATATGCAGGGCTAACAGACTGCCTCTTCTTATTTGGTAATGGACTTGACGTGGACGACTTTCATTTGAAGAAGAGTTTATAGCAGCTTCTTGGAACTAACATTACAGTTATTGCCAAATATTGAACAATATGGATAGTGTAAATTATTGAAGAAAGTAGGAAAATCCGTACGACATTTTATACATGTGGAAAGCATTTTGGGAGTGGGATTTGATGGCATCCAGAATGCATTGTGTACAGTGTATCTCCCTTAATGCACTGCATGCACATTAATAATCTACGTCTCCATCTGGTTATGTGATAATGGCATACAGTATACGACTCTGCTTAGAGGAGCAAATATTAACAGTAGTATAACTTAAGGTGACTTTAACAATACATATGGGTCCACATTGGAAAGAAGCAAAGGTAGAAGTCCGATGAAACATGGAGCCTTGAGAAGGTGGGGGAGGCAGAAATGAGGTGATTTTGCGTACTTGAGTTAAAAAGAACTAATTCTGCCACTGTATAACGTTAGCTTTATTTTTATTCATATATAGGGGGCAATTATATTCCAAAATGCAGTACAGAGATGGTCATCGTTCACATTGGTCCCTGTCGCCACTGAGGTTCACAATCCAAATTCCCGATTAACCGATCAGTATGCTTTTGGAGTATAGGAGGAAACTGGAGTACCCAGAGAAAATCCACACAAAAAATGCACATGTTGTCCATATATATGTGGTCATTGTCCTATAACAAGAACTCCATGCGTTTTCTAGAACAGTCTATAAATATATTCAGCAGCATGGGGGCTCAGTGGTTTGCACTGTTGCAGTGCATAACTGGGGTCCTGGGTTCAAATCCCACTATATATCCCAAATATATATATATATATATATATATAAAATATAATATATTAATATATATATATATATATATATATATTTTATACACTCTGACACTACTGGCCCGGAAATACCTTAATTAGTCCTGACAGCAGTGCACATGGGGTCCTGGTTCAAATCCCAATATATATTGGGATTTGAACCCAGGACCCCATGTGCACTGCTGTCAGGACTAATTATAGGTATTTCTGGGCCCAAGTAGTGTCAGAGTAGGCCCACATCCTCAAATTGACAAGTAAAGAGCAAGCTACTCAGATTGTCATGGTCCCTATGTGTCCTTGAAACATTACTCACCTTATCATGGTACTTAAAAGGGTTGTCTCACTAAAAGGATTGCTTTTTATGTTAAAGATCTTGCAAAAACAAGTCACTTTGCAATATATGTCCATTAACAGTGTCCTACCTATTCCTAGATATCCCCTCTTGTATGGGCTGCATCAGCTCCTCAGGTCGCTATTGTTACCGACCTGTTCGATCTCTCCTGATAGGCTGCCAGCGCTGGTCGCTATAGCTACAGACCTGGCGCCATCAGCAGCTCATCACTGCAGCCTAATACCCAGTACGTTCAAAAATGAAACTGAGAAAACAGGACTGAGGTAAGATGAATCGATGGAGTGAGACAACCCCTTTAAAGAGAACCTGTCACATAGATTATGCCCCCCTTGCTGAGGGCAGCACAAGCTAGTGTCAGACCTGCTGTTTCCAGCGCTGTGTCCCTTATTCTGTAAGATGCTGGAGTTTTCGTGTATTCGTGTATTTAATGCTCAAATCAGCAGTTTTCAGCCAGAAGAGTCATTCAGAGAGTCAGTTTTTTTCAAACCCCGCCCACCTGAGGCTAGCCCCGCCGATCTCAACTGATAAACCTATTACTTTGAATAGGTAGCAACATGTGAATAACTGACAGTGGGCGGAGCTAGCCTTTGTTGGGCGGGGCTAAACCTGCTCATGAGTAAGATTTGAGGGGTAAATGCTCTAAAACTCCAGCATCTTACAGAATAAGGGACACAGTGCTGGAAACAGCAGGTCTGACACTAGCTTGTGCTGCCCTCAGCAAGGGGGGCATAAACTATGTGACAGGTTCCCTTTAAGTTTCCTGGAATACGTCAAGGTTGGCCTGGGGCTACAACTCTTCCAACTCTGCCATGTTATGCTTTAACAATAAAGGGCAGAACATCATAGTGCCAAAAGATTGACAGTCACTGTGCTCCCATATTAACAGCCACATACCCATATAATGACAGCCTTCCCTGACAAATATTGAGTGTCTTGTAGACATGCTGGCCGGGAAGCTGAATGTATATTTTGTATTTCTGAATTGATTTGCTTGTGTATATTAAAATCAGATTCTGCATATTTAAAGGAGATCTGTCAGCAGGTTTGAAGCCACAAAAAACTGCTGACTGTATTGGATAGGTGACCAGGAAACCAGGTGAAACAAAGTTATGTGGATGTAGTAGAAACCTGATATAGGAAAATATGTTTTAAAGGGGTTTTGCCATGAAGTAAAATTGACGTGGGAAGCTTGCAAATAAAATAACAAACATTTTCACCATTCATTATTATTAAAAGTTCTGCACCGTTTTTGTTTTAGCTGCTCCTTTAGTGATCCATTGTTTACAGCTCGTCTCCAGGGGATACGACCAGGGCTGAGAGCTCCTCACTCCTGGTCGCACATGCTCAGACATCACTTCTCCTCTCAGGCAGCTACTGTGTGTTCAATCCCCAGGTGCTGTCACTCAACTCCCATCCTCTGTTCTCCTTAGTAATTAGTCGAATAGTGCAAATAAATAAAAAAGAAACCTCAATGAGGTTTGTGCATTGATAAAGAGAAAAAACAAACAAACACGGGTTTGGTTCCTGCAGGGATTTGAACCTAGGACCCTTGTGCTGTGAAGCAAAAGCATTACCTCTCAGCTACTCACAATGCTTTAAATAAACAGACCTTTCTTTGACTAGAGAGAGGAAAGGCCTGGTGATGTCATCCTGCTCGGTCACATGATATGCAATTCAAACAAATCACACACGCCCCCTACTGAGCACACAGAGCTGAAGAGCTGGATGCAGGAGGCATGAAATGAGATCGTGGCAAAACCCCTTTAATGTGTCCCGAGGATAAATTCCAAGTGTTCCCCTAAGGTCGCGTTTACACAGAACACACCAAATAACAGTTGTATTTGGTCTGTTTTTGGCACGCAGGGGGACGGCTTTTGTCTACGGTTGTCGGATTCAAGCCCTCCACCTTCGCACACACATGTTCATGTTCTGCCCGAAAATCGGGAGGAGGAATGAACATGTTCTATGTTTTTTCGGGCCTCCAGCTGTCCAAAAAAACGTCCATTGCCGACATCCTCAAACTGCGGCCCTCCAGCTGTTGGAAAACTAAAACTCCCATCATTCTCACTGTTATAGATTATATAAATTCAGGATGGGAGTTGTAGTTTCCCAACAGCTGGAGGGCCGCAGTTTGAGGATGCCTGGTCCATTGGAAAATCCGTGCAGTGGGGACTGCTGCACGGATTTTCCATTAAGGTCCATGTAAAAGACTGACAGTCGCTTTACAGACGGATTTCAAAACCGAAAACAGTCTGTAAATACGACTGAAAACCCCTGCCGTGGGGACAAGCCCTAACTGTGAGGTTACCTACTTCCCAAACCCACGCTTATGCTATTGAGCGATGGCTCTTTCATCCATCCAGCGGATCACTTGAGCTGTCACTCAAGAGCAAATTCCTGGTCACCTTCCTCACACTACTAGAAGTTTTGCAGGCTTAAAATCTCCCGACAGATTTGTCTTTAAATGCATAATGCGGCACCATTTTCAATAATTTGCCATTTACAACAAACCTCCGCATGGCGTCAATGCTCCATTATTGTCTCCCAATACTTTAGTTTTATGTAGAGAACAGCTCATGAATTGTCTCACTGCATTAACAGATTAAATCCACAATGCATTACTTTTCCATTCACTGGAAGATTATCCCAGCTAGAAAACTGTATGTATGTGGATTGTTATTGTGAGGCTGAACAATGAATGCATGGAACAATATAGCAAATCAGGCTTAGACAGCTTGCGGCTTTTAAAATGCTGCTATGTCCCAACATGCACTTCAGCATAAACTGGCTAACAGAATGTGCTTAAAGGGGAAGTCCATCCACACGTGACCGGAGTGACAGGAGAGCACCCAAAGCTTTTCATTACTAAAAATGTCCATTCTAAACAACAGGCTAATTAAATAAGTAAAGCCTTGTTTTTTACTACTCTGTAGAGTGCCACTGTCGCAAATCAATGGCGATTGTATTTCATGGTCTCCACCAGTGCAATCCTCTATGACCTGTAAAGTCTAGTAGAAGGTCAACTACACCATCTGTCACATTAAAGGGGACATAGGTTGCTGCTCAGTCAGCAAACTTTTACTGTATACCTATGGCAGCATTAAGGTTCACACACCTGATTCTGGTGTGTTTTTGTCTATGATATGTTACTTTAGCAGTCATTTAAAAAGAAAATCCAAAAAATGTGGCCTTGGACCAGATAACTATTTCAAGGGCTAGTGTTTTTTTTTTTTTTGTTTTTTTTTAACGAAAGTGTGATCTGTCCATGCCGATTTTCTATACTTTGAACATAAATGCCAAGAGTAAACTTGTACAAGGTTGGACGTCTGCAAAGTAAAGGTATAGGGCCTCCAGTTTTCTCACAACCAGGCCATAATCATTTGTGTTTCAAATTATTATGACCAGCAGGGGCGTAGCTATAGGGAGTGCAGAGGTAGCATTCGCTATTGGGCCCTGCAGCCTGAGGGGATCTAAAAGCCCTCCTGCCACATAGGAAGACACCAGTATTATAAACAAGACATGGTAGCTGGGGGGCCTAATTTCACTTTTTGCATTGGGGCCCAAGAGCTGTACGTTACGCCTCTGATGACCAGACTCCCAGCGGGAACCTGGCAGCAGATGATTTCATCCCTCATAATGTGCTTTCTGGTATTTATGCTCAACTGGCTTAGCTGAGCAATAAGTTCCTAGTCAACACCTCATAGGTGTCACGATGCGCGCCACAGTCCAAGCTTTGGACCATTGACATGCTTGTGTCCTTATCCCTCGGGCTGGTCATCACTCACCTCTCCCCGCTCTCAGTCTCTGGCAGATGCATGCCGACCAGCGCTCTGCTGATCACTTATCACCAGACACGAGACCCCTTATTAAGTCACTTCTTCCAGATACCCATGCCAGTGTATTGGTGTGTTTTCCCTGAACCTACTTGCTTTCATATACACTTTCTGAATGCTGACCCTTGCTTGTGACCTTGACTATTCTCTGCCTGCCGCCAGTCCTGACCTTCCATGAGTGACCTGACCACTTGTGTGTGCCCCCTGCCCTGACTTTGCCTGTCCACGGACTACACCTCTGCCTACTCCTTCGATTTCACACTGCGTGCGGCTACGTCAGGGAGAACAACATGGGAGTCTCCTGCAGCGAAGTCCATCCTGCCTTCCAGCGAGCCCTGGTGAAAGAGGCTCTTTAGACTCCACTCCCTGGCGTGGTCTCATGTCATCTCTAGCGGTGACCTTGAAAATCCACTACCTCAGTCCCTGACAATAAGCTGGTATCAAGTGTACTCTTGTAAAAGCACATTCATTTTTTTCATGCTTTTTTTTTTTTTTTGCAAAAGCTGCAGCAACAGATGTTATCTGGAATTACATAAGGAATTTTGAAACAAGCTGCAGACGTTTCTTATTTCTTTGTGGCTTTTTTTAAATTTGTGTGCGTTCTTTTGCAGCTTTTTCAGATTTTTTTGCGGCTTTTTTTGTATTTTTTTCTGCCTGTTTACATGCATGTGTTTTTGTTTGTTTTTTAAGTATGCGATTATTCAGTTTTTTTTCCACAAATCATTTCATTGATCATAGGAGTAGTGATGGGAAGAATTACACCAGAAGAAAAGGCTTCAAAAACCACATGTACAAATACACACTTAGCTCCTTCCCCCTAAAACACATCAGAAACTGCATAGAAAAAAAGCATGAAGAATAGAAAAGGCATGCAGGTGTTGATGCATTATTTTTTTACTTAAAAAATGCCATGCAAAATATAGATATGAAGCTTAATCAAGCAGCAGCGTTGAAATTTTTTTTACAAAGATAAAAAAATATGTCCAGTATTAATGTGCATTTTATATGACTGTTGTGGCTCTGTTTTGTACAGAGATGGAGTGGGTCAGCCATAAAGGTGCATGATTCCTTTCATTTCATATGTAGCATTGCTTCTAGGGAAGATTACTTTCAACGTTTCCTATACGACAGTGCGCAGAGGCTGCATGGCGCTGAGCAGCAGCATCTGTTCAGGCTATTTGCACTCAAGTGAGCACAGTCCACTGCCACGTGCATCTTACCACACAGTAGTTGTCCCTCTGTAACTATGTAGGAGCCATAGTTTTGCCTATAAATTAAATCTTCAATCCGCATAAAGAAAATGATCTGATGTACATCCTATAAAGCGCTGCCAGGAGACTCTTGGGACCTTAAGCATGTAGAAATGCTTTGCGTATGTCCTGTCAGACTAAAAATGTAAGTACAGACTCTATACCCCAAAATAAAACGCATGTATAATTTCATAGATGAGTGGGCCTGTCACTTATAGTGAGTCCCAGTGGAACGGTTTCACTCATTTTTAGCATGGCTGGTCACAGCGACTGGAATGGATTGTCACTCTCTGATGTCAAATATCTACTTAAATGTCATTTTTGGTCACGAGACTTTAAATTTCACTTATTCCTCAGAATGACATTGACAAATGTGCCCTGATGACAGAAAATCAAAGAGAGAAGTTTTTCCTTCTCTGCTCCGTTAAACGTAGCGCTAAGAAGATTGCATAATCACGAAAATGATCAGCTTTTCTATTTTCTGTGTTTGAAACAATGTTTGCGTCGAAGAAGTGGAGGACTGAATTTATTTATATTGAAATCCTATGGAATAAAATGGGCTATGCTGATCACAGATCCTCCAGAGGCAGCCATACTGCAGAAAACTACAGGAGATGAATGGGCAAGTAGTATATTTAGAATATAGGAGCCCCATGCCAAATATTACACCGTGTCACTGTGACCCCCAACAGTCCATTGTAACTTGCTCTTACAGCACTCTTGATATGATCAATGGGCCAATTCTCCACTCCCTTATTTGCTAACAGTGTTGGGCTTTGGCTTAGAGTCAAAATTGAATTCAACCCAAATCTAAGAGGTTCTATTAGGTGAGAACAAATTGTATTTAGATGAAAATTGGCAAAACAAATTGATCCTAACTCTTAGTTGGGGTCAGGCTTTTGCTTTGTTTTTAACGGATTAACTCTCTATTCCGCAGCACCCCATTACAGCATCACTTCTACTCTTTCACTTCTGGTTGCCTTGACACAGCGCTTAGCCCATAAAAGTTATGTTATACCAAAGCGATAACGCACCAGGAGTGTTGCTGGACCTGGAGCGCTGCAGAATGATTGGTTAATCCATGAAAACCCATACTTTCTCCAACCTAGGGTTGTAGAAATAAATCTGGTTCAGTAAGTCCTGAGTCTGAGGTTGTTGTTTTTTTTTTTTAATTTATTTATTTTTATTTTTTGGGGGGGGGGGGGTGTTGGTTTAAAAGTTCAATTGTACCGAACAGGGACTTATTCAACTAACACTATTTGGAAATACTGTAATGGCTTTATGGAGGGGAGGCCTGCACATATACAAGTCATGATCTATACAAGTGGATCACACCAAAAAGGGCTTATACCCTCTCGAAAGACCCAACAATAGCTTCATGTGCTTCCTATATAAATACGTAGAAAGGGCTAGTAAAGAAAAGCTAATGCAAAGAAACAGTCAATTGGTTGCAACCAACCAAGCAGCTTTCATTTTCTAATCCGTCTTTAGAGCTGTAATCTCACTGGCCACTGGGCCACAAGAATGGGTGAGTTGCCCACAGCAACCAATCCAATGACTTTTTTCACTAATAAAATGGCAGCTTTAGTGTGATTGGGTGCTAGAGGCAAAATCTATATTTTCTCTAGTTCGCATGATTTTGATGCCCAGGGAAAGCACCTTTATAGCATAAATAGATTAAACAGATAGATAGTTATACAGACAGACAGGGGGCACCGTCAATAAAGGAAAGTTGGTCATACACATTAAATAAACGTCGACCAAACCAATTGATTTCGATGGGATCAGCAAGCTATCTATTGTGTATGAGGGCTTCCACATTCTCTCCCAATTGATGGTATAATTTAACTGCTTGATCAGTTTATTCCCTGAGAGAGAACCCCCTATCAGAGTAGTCTGGTAGTGGCAAGAGCGTACCTCAAATTCATTGGGTCCCATAGCAAAATGAAATGGGCCCTTGCCACCTAATGACAGGAGCCAAAAATGGCAGCAAAAGTAAAGTCTAAAGCCACCAATGTGTTATTCCCTACAAAGCGTTAAATAGTCCTTCCAGCTGAGTGGGCCCCCTTGACCTTGGGTCCACATAGCAGCTACTACGTCTGACATTACAGCCATGGACAGTGGCTTTCTCGCCTCTTACTCAAAAGACATGATCCATGTATATGGATGAGAAGATGCATCAACTCTGTGAAACGGCATGGTGAGAACACCAGGAGCTTTTAAGATCAAACACATTAGATAAAACACTTAAAGGGGTTTTCTCACTACATTGATTCATGTTACCACAGTCCTGTTTTCTTGGTCTCACTTTGAATTTAGGGCGTGTTTCTACTAGGCTGCATTAGAAGCCAGGTCTGTAGCTATAGCAACCAGTGCTGGCAGCCTATTAGGAGAGATCAAGCAGGTCTGTAGCTATAGCGACCTGAGGAGCATATGCAGCCCATACAAGATTGGATATCTAGGAATAGGTAGGGCACTGTTAATGGACACATATTGCAAAGTGACTTATTTTTGCAAGATCTTTAACATAAAAAGAAATCCTTATCGTGAGACAACCCCTTTAATGTGTATGATATTGGTTTTCTCACCATGCTGTTTCACAGAGTCTGCTCTTCACAGCCAGCTTCAGGTTCCCAATCCCGGTTCAATCTCTGAGTGATTCTACAGCATTGATTGGCATGTAAGCTCTGCCATTCCTAGCTGAGCCTGTTAGAGGTACTTTGGTGATGGAGGCTTCTAAGCAGCAGGGCAGAAGGCTACAGAGCTCTGAAGGGTTAAAGTTTGTCAGTAAGAAACCTAAACCAGCTTTTGTGCTGCTGATCAGACACAGCAGGGAGTGACTTCACCATCCCAGTCACTGCTAGAGCATAGAGAACTGGTCAGTGACCTAAATGAGCAGGAGATCAGATCTGGACACTTGTTATATCCTTCCTTCAATGCAGGAAATGTCATTTAGCAAATATGCTGGCTGACCCTATTCTATCCTATTGAGGGAGCTTATTTTAACAGAGCAATCTTTCTTAATGGGATCAGTAAAGGTGTCAATATCTTCAATAGTCGTCAGCCAGACAGGCATTCAGCAAACGGGTATTCTTTCCAAATCCCCCATATATATGCACGCACAGCTCAGCCGAGCAGTCATGAGAAAGCAGACTTACTACTAAAAGACTATAAGGTCCCTATTATGCTCACTATAAAGTTGGAAATGTCGCTTCTAGGGTTGACAATCTCTCGAATACCGCACCAGAGGTATCCTATAGCGGCACATGGAGAGCCTGAAGGTCCATCATATGGAGATGAAAGAACCTCCATGAGTCTATGCAAGGTTTCTGTGCATACAGCTCTGCAATGTACAAGAGGGCTTAACATAGGAATAAGGTATCCCGAACATCAAGGCTCCAGGAGACTTTTAGTGACCCCTGAAATCTTAAACCACTGTTCAGTTGATTTTATCTGGTTTCTCAGAAGATATTGCCTAAAAAGGGTCCAATGTCAATCCTGTCCATCCACTCCCCACTTCACAACCCATAAAGAGGATAATGTTAAAGCGTTGGTTATTTATTGTGTCAGTCAGTAATGCTAAGAATGACAAGCGCTGCAGCTGCATGATGATGGAATGAAGCAGCTATTTATATTTCCAGGGAAGAGTTTATGCCCATAGATCAGAGCCAGGCAAACTTTTTTGCATTATGGTACATTTGAAAAAATATATGCACTGCTCACAAAGTTATAGGGATAGTTGACTTTTGGTTGAAATTTTAGGATCAACATAACATTTCTTGTAAACTTTTTATAATGAACTAAATGAGGACATCTCTTCCCTTTTAGATGCACACGTCCAACTGTTCAGTGCTTCAGTACTTTTTGCACAACTTGCTGATCTCTAACAATGAGCTTCATGGGAAAATTCACAACAGGTGTTTGATTCCTGAATCGCCCAATAAATTTAGGGGATCAATTTGAATTGGGATTTAGATGGAAGTGGCCTCTGAGCTTAGAGTGTCACAGAGTGTCATCAGCAGGTTGCAACAGAGATGCAGAGAGACTGGAAGAGTCACAAAAAGACAAAGAAGTGGATGACCTTTGGCTCCATCACACACTGATGACTGCTTCATTGTACACAATGCCCTGAGGAACCAGATGATGAATGCCACATAACCCCATTCACGTTTAAGGCCACCAAGTGTCACATAGGACCATTCGTAACCGTGTACATCAACGTGATCTGCATGCTGGACGACTGGCAAGGGTACCTGACCGTTACCTGACCTGGCTAATGCATAACACTCTCCATGACGTCTCCAGCATCTGTGGCATCATCATTTCTGTGCGGAGTGAATCAACTTTAAGCACTGAACAGCACTGAGGACCACTGGTCCCTCGTCCAACATACATGCTCCCTGTCCCATACAAGACAATGACGTCTGTCTCTGGTGGTTTGGTCAGGTACCCTTGCCAGTTGTTTAGCATGCAGACCAAGGTGATGTAAATGGTTAGGAATGATCTGACGTGACACTTGGTCACCTCTCACCTCCCTTAAACCTGCCTGGAGTTGTGCGGCATTCATCATCCGGTTCTGCAGGGCATTGTGTACAATGAAGCGGTCATCAGTGCGTGATGGAGCCAAAGGTCATCCACTTCTTTGTCTTTTTGTGACTCTTCCAGTCTCTCTGTATCTCAGATACAACCTGCTCATGGCGCTCTAAGATCATTGGCCACTTACGTCTGAGAACATCCTGCTTGAAGTCTTACAGTGGCAAGGTATCAAGGTATCAATTGTAAGGTGTCTTGGTCTCATGATGTCAAAATGTGAATGGCAGGATGAGGAGAACTGTTTAAATCCCAATTCAAATTGAAACTCTAAATTTATTGGGCTATTCAGGGATCAAGCAACTGTTGTATATTTTCTCATTAAGCTCCTGTTAGAGATCAGCAAGTCGTGCAAAAAGTACTGAAACACTGAACACCCAGTTGGACATGTGCATCTAAAGGGAAGAGATGGGTTCATTTAGTTTATTTAAAAAAAATTCAAGACATTTTATGTTCATCCTGAAATTTTAAGCAAAAGCCAAAATATAAAAAAAAAAAAAAATATATATATATATATATATTATATATTATAAAAAAAATATATATATATATATATGTGTGTGTGTGTTTTACTTTAATGAGTGCTCCAAGTACAGGAAAGCACACTGGACGGGGCAGAGGAACTTATTCCTAAAATATCTTCGTTAAGGTTACGAAGATGTTACGTTAGTTGTGAATGATTGACTGTTCCAAGCAGGATTGTACGCTTATTCCAGTGCTGGAGACCTTTACTGCATATCCGGTCACCGCACACCCGGAGCTTTCCATCTGAGATGCCGGTTACGGGCATTTGGCACGGCGACTGAAGGATCCGGAGCAGGGTGCAGACCCATATGGCGATATGGCTGAATATGCAGTGCATGTGGGGTAAGCCTAACAAGGCTTGAGCGGGCGATAGCAGTACCTGGTATATCAGCTCTGCTATTCTTAGCTGAGCCTGTTAAAGGGACTTTATGATGGAAATTGCTAAACAACAGTTCACAAGGCTATGGAGCTGCAAAGGGTTAAAGTTCATCAGTAAGTAACATATGCAAGCTCCGTCGGGGCTGAAAACAAAGAGCAGGGAGTGACGTTGCCATCCCAGGCACTGCTGTTAGAACAGATAAAGATGGTCAGTAACGTAGGGAAGCTTGTATACAAAGGCAGGAAAGAAGATGTATGTTAACTGTGAAAGGAAGCAAAATCAGAATAGCAATGTATTTGGTAATAGTCTTTATTTACCTTTGATTAGCTTTAAACATGTAGTCAATGTGGTGACAATACCCTTTTTAAGTTTAAGATTTTAAATTAAGATTTAAACATTGTAGTTAGACCCAGGGAGCTTTTACGGTAAATGGACACTTCCTCTATTGTGGACATCACTTCCAGAAGCTTATAATCAGAGACCGTAGGTGATTGGGACAGCTTAGCACGGGTGTCAAACTGCGGCGCTTCAGCTGTTGGGAAACTACAACTCCCATCATGCATTTGTATAATCTATAGCAGTGGGCATGATGGGAGTTGTAGTTTCCCAACAGCTGGAGAGCCGCAGTTTGACACCCCTTAGCGCCTTCTTCCAACGCCTCTGCACAGGTCACATAGCATACCCACAACAATCTCCTTCTGTCCATCTGGTTGCTGTAAAGCAAATCACTTTAGACAAAGTAGCTGCTACTATATTTATGCCCAAAAAAATAGAACTGAAAATACACAATAAGCATTCTTATAATTAGTGAAAAAATAATGACCTTTCTCCTTTAAAAAAAATCTCTGTGGTAGATAAATTCCACTGAGTCTATGTGGGACCCATTTAGAAAAGACATAAAAACAGGTTAAATGAGGTTGACTCTAAAATTTCTATCTACTCTCGTGGTGCAACAAATTGAGAGAAAATGCAGAGCAAATGACAGGCAGACTAATTTCAATCATCTCAGCCTTCCTGTGTGAGTGTCAGTGAGTGATTGGATCTACAATTTCATTCAATGTGTGACTATTGCTTTTTGGTGAAGATTTACATTACCGTTCGAAGCCCTAAGGGGAAAGGATTCTGAAAATTGGTTTTGAAATGTTCCTTTCATTACACTTTTTTTTCCCCTTGAAATAAAAGACCAATTGTGAGCTGTTGAACATCTGACTGACAAAGTTGCAGTTATACCAGATAAGATTTTTTTTTTCCCTTTTAAGACGAGAAAGAAAACACATCATGTTTTATATTGACCGGCTAAATTACCTCAGCGCAGGAAAAAAAAATCTTTGTCGGCGTAAAAGAAGATAGAGGAGATGAGAAATAGATTTTGCAGGAAACATTAATTTGCTGTTGAAAAGAATGATGTAGCACCTGAAGAAAGATGGAGAGAGGGTGGAAATGTCTAAGACAATGTTAATGACTTTCTATTTAAGAACTGCTGTCAGGAACACACCGCACACTCCCCATTACATATACAGATCTCTAAACAAAGGGAAATTCATGAGGGGCGTTTAAAGCAAAATTATGGAACACAAAGCAGTGGGGTTATCTATAACCTCTCATAACAATTGTTCAAAGCTTAAGTCGGTCTTTTTGTAAGGAAATAATTGTCTCAAAGCAGAGTGTAAAGTACTTCTTCAGGAATGCACCTGAATGCCCTCCCTCTGTAGGGTAAGTTCACGCAACAGATTTTATAAAGGAATTCAGTGTGGATTCCATGTTAAAATCCTCATCTAATATGACTGCCATTTATTTGAGTGGCCAATCCACGGTATAGTTTATACTGTGAACTAAAGCTGGGATCTTCTAAACCACGGATGTCAGATCTGTTGTGCAACAAAAAAAATGGACATGTCCATTTTTTCAAGTAGATCCTCCTCTGATTTTACTCTGGCAAAAGTGATACTGGTTAGCTCCATTGAAATGCAGCTAATTCACATTTAAATCACAGGCGAATACTGACTCTGTTAAGTTAAAGGGGTTGTCTCACTACAAGGATCGCTGCTTTTGATGTTAAAGATCTTGCAAAAACAAGTCACTTTGCAATATATGTCCTTTAACAGTTTCCTACCTATTCTGAGATATCCCCTCTTGTATGGGCTGCATCAGCTCCTCAGGTTGCTATAGCTACAGACCGGTTTACTCTCTCCTGATAGGCTGCCAGCACTGGTTGCTATAGCTACAGGGCCGTATTTCCCACTAGGCACACGGGGGCCCGTGCCTTGGGTGGCGCCGGGTAGGGGCCGGCACGGCCGCCGGCTTTAATTTTTTGTACCTTTTTTTTTCTATTTTCCGCCCCCCCCCCCCCCCCAGGGGTCGGAGCGGTGCGGGGGGTGGGGGTGGTGTCAGAGGTTGCGGCCGCTAGTGACTTTTTCATTGGTGGCAGCGGCGGGATTCCCTGTTTTTTTTTTTGCAGAGCGGCAGCGGCAACGGAGCGCCGGTAGGGACATACTGCTTCTTCCTTCCGGCGCTCCGTTGTAATGACAGACAGCATCAGCATGCTGCGCTGAGTATGCCTGTCTCCTCAGTGGCGCGGTGCGCTGCTGGGAAAGAGGGGGCTTCGCTGCCCTCCTCCTCTCCCTAACAGCGCGCGCCCACCACTGAAGAGCGGAAGCTGCCGGCCGGGAAGAGAGAGAGGAGCTATCAGACTATATGGAGCTGTCTATCATATAATGGGAGGTATCAGACTATATGGAGCTGTCTATCATATAATGGGAGGTATCAGACTATATGGATCTGTCTATCATATAATGGGAGGTATCAGACTATATCATACATGCCAACTCTCCTGTTTTTGGCGGGGGAGTCCCGCTATTTGGGGTCCCCCCCGCCCTCCCGGGGGAGTTGGCATTCCTGCAGGCGGCCGGGGTCCTTTAAATGACCGCGGCGCAAGAGTAGCGCTGGCGCACTACTCTTGCGCCGCCGGGCCGCTCCTACAGGCGAGTGAAGCAGCCGCAGCGTCCGCTCACCCGCCCGCGGTCTCACTGTGCGGGGAGGAGGCAGGAGGGATCGCTCCCTTCTCCCTCCTCCCCTGTATGTCCGGAGTCTGTGCGCGCGGTACACACAGATCAGCGCCGCAGGGGAAGTGACGCGCGGCTGCTCTCACTTCCCTGCGTCGCTGAGGAGATCGGGCAGGAGCTGGCCGCGCTGCAGGAGCCTGGTAAGGTGAGTGGATTTTATTATTTTATTTTTATTAGCTTTAGGGGGCTCTACCTGGCTAACAGAGAGGGCAACTACCTGGCAACAATGGGGGCATCACCTGGCAACAATGGGGGCATCACCTGGCAACAATGGGGGCATCACCTGGCAACAATGGGGGCACTACCTGGCAACAAAGGGGGCACTACCTGGCAACAGAGGGGGCACTGCCTGGCAAACAATGGGGGCACTACCTGGCAAACAATGGGGGCATCACCTGGCAAACAATGGGAGGTATCAGACTATATGGAGCTGTCTATCATAGTAGGTATCAGACTATATGGAGCTGTCTATCATATAATAGGAGGTGTCACTATATGGAGCTGTCTGTCATGTGATGTGTTGTATAGGTGTCAGTATCATATAAGGCTCCCATGTGATGTGTATATAGGTATCATATAGATGGGTGTCTAGGGTGGCACCTCTTAGTGCCAGGTGGTCATGCAGCATAACAGCCTAAGGGTGCTCTCACAGAGTGCGTTTTTGATGCGTTTGTTAATGTGTGTTTTTGGGCAGGTCGGCACAACAATTGATGCTGTACATTGCTGCACAAAAATCGCGGTAAAATCACGATTTTTGCACAGCAGCAATGTACAGTATTAATCACCATGCCTTTCTGCACAAAAAACACATTAATAAACGCATCAAAAAGGCGCTGTGTGAGAGCACCCTTAGGCCTCGTTCACACGGCTGATTTGGGCGCGGATTGGAGCCGTACTGCGCGCCATATTTGCGCTGCAGTACGGCTCCAATCCGTCCCAGTAACTACGGTAATCCACAGTTCTCATGGAGAACTATGGATTCCGTCTCTCCTCCACGCTCGGCGAATCCGCCGGGCGGGGAGAAAGTGACATGTGAATTATTTACAGCGCGTACGCGCCGTAGATAATGAATGTCTATGGGGCTGGCGGCTACGCCCCCCCCCCCCCCCCCCCCGCCCCTGCTGCACGGCTGGCGGCGTAATTTTGGGGCGAAATCCGTCCCCGCAATTACGCTGGCAATAAGCCGTGTGAACCAGGCCTTAGGTTTATCTGTATACCACCGGCCATTAACCTTTATAATTTTATTAGACCTTCCAGAACATGAAACCTGCCACTTGGGGGCCGGACCCCAGTGTCTTCCCCCCCCCCCCCCCCCCCACCTACCCCCGCCTTTCATTTCTTAAAACATTTGGGAAAATAAGTCGATTTGTTGCTTTGGGTGGAATTGTCTTAAGATCTAATCATAACAACAACCAAAAAAGAAATTACAATCAAAAAAATAAAAATGTTGAAGAAAAAAAAAATTGTATCACGGGGGCGTTGCTAGGGTTTAAAAAAACATCCGGGCTCGGCCCTTTGTTTTTTTCCCGCCTCATTGTGAACTGGGGATTTTTTTTACAGAAAAAAAAAACCTTCTGTTCCTTCACCTTTTCTGCACACCACACAACCCGTCCATCCCCTCAGCGTCATGTACAAAAAAATCCCAATAAAAATTTTATTTTCAAAACTTCCCCCCTTCATATGAAAACCCCAAAACCGTCACCAAAAATCCACCCGATCTGGAGCAAATCTACCGACAAGTGATTGTGACTAAAAACATCCTACAAAACCAAGACAAAAACTATTACTCTTAAGGCTAAATAATCCTCCCAGACCCTACCGAACCGACCCCCCAGTGACCCCACTGTAAACAGGCTCTATTACAAAACCACCCCCAAATAGTGACCAGATAGGGGTAGATACATTGTATGTGACTCGCAAAATAAAGTAAATTTACCCTCGGGTTTACATTTTGGTAACTCACCGAACGTCTTTTTGATCAGCGTCTTTTCACTTTTCCCTTTCTTCCCCATCCGGTTCACACCTTCATGCGTTGCTCCCCCAAAAACTGCCCCCTGAGGATTTGGACAAAAATATCTTAGAATCCCACATTTCCAGCAACTCCTTAAAAATTTTAGGTATGCAGTCCCTCATTGGGTAATAGGGGGCACTGAAGCATATATGGGGGCCACAGGCAGGTAAAAGGGGCCACAGGCAGGTAAGGGGGGCCACAGGCGTATTGGGGCATGGGCAGAATAAGGGAAACGGGGCATATAAGGAGCCTGAGGCAGGTATTAGGGGCATGAGGATATATGGGGGCCAAAAGGCGGGTATGGGGGGGCACAGGCAGGTATGGGGGGGAACAGGCATATATGGGGCACGGCGTAAAAGGGCCTGAGGGCAGTTAGGGGGGCAAGGGGCGTATAGGGGCCAAACCCAGGTAATGGGGGACAGGCAGGTATATGGGGCCACAAGGTTTTGGGGGGCAACGGCGGGTAATAGGGGCCACAGGCGGGGTAGGGGGGCCACAGGCAGGGATAGGGGGCACGGGAAGTATAATGGGGGTCACGGGAAAGTAAAAGGGGGTCACGGGGTAATGGGGGCACGGGCAGGTATAAGGGGCCACAGGTAGGGATAGGGGGGCACAGGCAGAAAAGGGGGGTCACAGGCGTAATGGGGGTCCAGCGTATAGGGGGCCACAGGCAGCAAAAGGGGGCCCCCAGGCAGGCTTTAAATGGGGCAAAAGGCAGTATAAGGGGGCCACAGACGGGGGATAGGGGGCCCCGGCAGCATATGGGGGTAAAGGGCGGGGTAAGGGGGGCCACAGGAGAGATATGGGGCCCACAGGCAGGGTAGGGGGGAAAAGGCAGTAAAGGGGGGCACAGGCGTATAGGGGGGCCAAGGCAGCTTTAAAAAGGGGCACAGGCATTATAGGGGCCACAGACGGGAAGGGGGGCCACGGCAGCATATGGGGGTCACAGGAGGGAAAAGGGGCCCAGCAGGCTTTATAGGGGCACACAGTAAAATAGGGGCAATGGGGCAGGTAAACGTTTAAAAAAATAACAAATTAATACCCCACCTTAACCCCCCCCGGGCGACCCCCTCCTCCTTTTCAGCCCGCGCCCCCTCCGCGCTCCTCGGGCCACTGCCTATACGCGCTGTGCCCCCGAGGACGGGCAGCGCGCATGACGGATGCCCACGCGACGCTCCCCACCCCTTTGGGCGCACGGGGCCGCGGGGGTCCTCACGCTTGAGGACCCGGCACCTCGGGGTGTAGGATGGGGGTCCGACACTGCGGGGGGCGGGGAGCGCTCCCCTTCTCCCCGCGAAGCCCTAGCGTGTGTCGTCCGCGGCGCACATGCAGCGAAGACCAGTCGGTGCTCCAGGCCCGCGCAGAGCCGGAGCCGGGAACTCGGGGCACAGAGGGTTTTATTCGGGGCCCGAGCCCCGAATAAAACAGCCTAGCGACGCCCCTGTGTATCAGGGTCTTGATTTGATAAATAAAATAAAATGTTGGTGACCTATTCCCTTAAAGCTGCAGTGTGGCTTTTTGGTTAAGTTAAGGCAAAGTTTTTACCGGCTTATTCAAGCCGTAATTGCGGAACGGGTTTTTGCCCGCAGTTACGGCTTTTAATAAGGGGGGGGCGGGGGCCGCGGGAAACTGCCCGCTTCCCCCCAAATACATTGCGTATCGCCGTAAATTGTGCATTCCTTTATCCCCCCGGGCGGGTTCGCCCAGCGGGGGGGGAGCGACGGAATCCCCTTCTCTATGAGAACTTTGATTACCGTAGTTATTGGCGGGGGAGCCGTATTGAGCGCAAATAAGGCGCGCATAGGCCCAATCAGTCCCCCAAAAAAAACCTTTGAACAGGGCCCAATGGTTTTAGGTGCAAGCACAGTGTAGCGGGGATCTCCATCAAATTTTGTATAAGAAAGGTTCTCCAACATCGAAAGCTGGGGGGACGGCAAACCTTCAATTTCTTTCTTCTTAGCCCTTAACATGGTCAAGTTGGGCGTGGCTTTTGTAAAAAGGGGGGGATAATATGAAAGGGGCATGGTAAAACTAATTGGTTAATGGGGGCGTATTAGGGTTTAGTGCCTAGGGCAGAACGATCTATAAATACAGCCCTGTATAGCTACAGACCTGGCTTCTACTGCAGCCTAGTAGAGGCCAGTAATCACGCCCCTGAATTCAAAATGAAACCAAGAAAACAGGACTGAGGTAAGAAGAATCAATGTAGTGAGACAACCCCTTTAAAATCCTTGGCAGAAATCCAAGGTGTTGGCTCCAATTTCTGCCAAGGATTACACATCAGGTTTTTCTGATAAGAAAAGTATAAACATGTGAAGTTACCCTTAGGCCCGGTTCACACGGCTTATTCAAGCCGTATTTGCGGGACGGATCCAATATTCAATACGCTTGAATAAGGGGCGGGTCCGGGAGCGCTGCTCGCCGGCCCCATAGACTTTCATTATCCAAGGCGCGTATTCCGCCGTGATAATGAACATGTCAATTTCTCCCCGCCCGGCGGATTCGCCTAGCTGGGAGGAGAGACGGAATCCACAGTTCTCATAGAGAACTATGGATTACCGTAATGGCTGGGACGGATTGCAGCCGTATTGCAGCACAGTACGGCGCGCAATACGGCTGCAATCCGTCCCTGAACGGCCCTTTAGAATGCTGAGCACCTCAGACAGGGCTGTCGAGGTCTACCTAGGAACTACAGATGCCACTATCTTTTATTCTGGAATTAATTTCATACAGCCACCTGTATGATAAATCATTATATTCATGTTAAAGTAGTTTTGCCACGATGTAATGTTGACGTGGGATCCTCCAAAATGGGCATTTAATCACTTTTCTAAATATATGTGATTACAAAAATTGCAGCCTGAGAGAGCTACAGGCTGCCTTACCTGCCCTTAGTTACTTAAAATTTTCTATTAGATACGACCTGACAAGAGCTGCTGGCCGGGCTTGCGCAGAGCACACTTCTTATCTGATGAAAGGGAGCTGAAGAAGCTTTCAAGGCACCGGGTAGAAATATGTTGTCTTTTGTATACAGAATCCACTAGTTGTAGTGTGATTATCTGAGTAGATCCCTGCTTTATCTGATGACAAGGAACATGAAGAAGCTTTCAAGAGGTTGTGGAGAAATCTGGTGTCGTTTGTATACAGAATCCACTAGTTGTAGTTTGATTATTTGAGTGAACATTTCACACGATCCCTTATGCACGGCTCTGTGCTCTGGCTGTGTCTCTCCCTCTCTCAGCTGTGGCTTTGTTTACATTTGCTTATTAGCAGATAAGACACGTCCTGGAAAAAAACCCTTTAAGTACTAAGGGCAACATGCATGATTTTTTGTGTCCAGGTGCCAATTTTATTGCACTCATTAATAGTGTAAAATGCGCTTGAATCTATGAACCTGTTCTACTGTGGGGTCATAGGTTTAGCACTTTCTAACTATTAAGCGACACTTCTGGCTCAGGTAAACCACTTTTAAAATTTTATCAAAGTGTCATATCTTCAGTGTTCTCCCATGAAAAGCTATAATACAATAGTTACATGTGAGGGGTGTACATACTTTTGTGAGTTACTGTATGCAGGTCATATAAAGTGGAATCACGACACATAAGCAATGCAGCAAATATTTGTGGCTGGAGATGTATTTTTGAATCATGTCATTGGGCTGACACTTGCCTGCATAGACTGACTAAACCACATGAAGAAGATAGATGACTGACAGTTTCAAAACCATTTGTCATTGCTTTCCATGCATCTGTTACTGTATAGATATGTGCTGCTTAAAAAGTGAACATCTAAAGGTAGTGTACTATTCTATAAATGGTTTTGAAAGAAAAAGGAGAAAAGAAATGAAAGCGGAAGAAAGGAAGAAGAAAAACGAAATAAAGGAAGAAAGGAAAGTGCAAGAATAAACGAGGAAGAAAATAAGACGGAAAATGAATAATGTAAAACTGAAAGTTTTAAAAAGAATGAGAAGGAAAGACAAAGACTGTAAAGGAAAGAAAGACAAAGAATATTAAAAGAATAGCAAAAAGGAAAGGGGGAGGAGACTACAAATGTAGTATCCGTTTTATAGTATCAGTAGTATAAGTTTTCTGTAATCACTGACGTATGTACACAGCCGTCTTAACAGGATTATGGGCCTCTGGGCACAGCACTGCAGTGGGCCCTGCCCAAATACATGAATTCACAGTTGGCCATGCCTCTAACCCCCTAAGCACACCTATATTATCACACCACTTATGTCTGGGCACCAGCAGCCTGCAGCCTACAAGACTATTTGGCAGGGCAGGGAGCCTTTGGCTCCCTTCTCCACCATGGTTTTTAACTGTTTGCACGTCCTAAAAACACCCAAACAGTTAAATAAGCAAAACAACCAAGGGATCCAGGGTATGTTTCTTGTATTCCTGTGACATATATACACCACCTGGGGGCCCTAAACTTGTGGTCCCCCTGGGTAACTGGCTAATGTGCCCAATGGGAAACATGGCCCTGGGTGGGTGTGTATGTATGCATAGTACTGTAGCTGTATTCACAAAAGGATAGGCCTTGGTCAAAACTGAAAAACTGCTTCAGTTTTCTTTTTAACCTGCACTAAAGCACTAAAAAGAAAAAAAAATCTAATTATACACACCCTTTAAATCTACTGTAATCATTGTTGAAGGGAATTATATATGGAAAATATTTTACTGACATTACTTTAGAACCACTCAGCAATTTAATAGAATGGTACTTTAATTTTACTATTATAGAAAATGCTTTGACTATTTTAAAAATGAATCCAAATATGAGATTAAATCACTGTTCTCCCTTTAAATGTTGCATTAACATGTCAGACATTAAAAAATAAAATCAAATGTTACGACCTGATGGACCGTCTGGAAAGGGCGTAATAATAACCACTAAATGTGTGAAAGTCTTTCCAACAAGTATCACATTATCTGCTGAGAGCGCCTCTAACACAACATGACTGGGGCAGTAAATCTGCGTAGATACAGTCACTTACACAGGAAACTCTATATAAACTGTGCTGTTTAGTGTGGGGTGAATGTACCCTCACTCTGTTCATAGCGCGGCCTTAGTCACATCATGATACTATTGGAGTTTTAATATGCTAAATAGCTTTAAACATGCATTCTCCAGTCTAGACACCATTCCTACAGAGAGATGAATGTTTCATGAGGGTATCGTGTGCATCTTCAGGAATATCACCGGCTTTCCATCAGCATCCTTTTAAAACACAGAGCTTATATACAGGCTTTGCTATATGTGAATTTAAAAAAAAAAATTGTGCTATGCTATTAAAGGGAACCTGTCACTATGCTTTTTTAATCTGCCAACAGCATGTTCTAGAGTAGGAGGAGCAAAGTAGATTGATATGTCGTTTTTTGGGGAAAAAAATCTGTAAAATTTATAATTTGGATAAAATTCCTAGAAGTTTTGTGGGCGTTCTCACTGATTGACAGCCTACCCTATATGAGCATGCATACAGAGATATAGCAGTCAGTCACTGAGTAGAACCGCCCACTGGACTCCTAAGGGCAGAGTGACAGAGATTTATTTGAATAAAATACAAGCTATACTAAAGGCTGCTCACAAAATAATATATCTTCTACTCTGCTCCTCCAACTCTGTACCATGGTGCTGACAGATCAGACACCATATCCAATGTGACAGGTTCCTTTTTTATTTAATTCGGGTTATTTATTATAAATTAGAAAGCTTTTGAGTGGTGAAGAAAGGGGCAACAGCGGACAATAAATTAAAAGGCTTTTACCATGAAGTAAAATTGATGTGGAAAGCTTGCAAATGAAATAAACATTTTCACCATTCATTATCAAAAATTCTGTACCATTTTAGCTGCTACCTTAGAGAGAGCCATATTTTACAGCTTCTCTCTAGGAGATATGACCAGTCCTGGCCGCACATGCTTAGAAATCACCTCTCGTGTCAGGCATCTACTGTCAGTCTCTATCCTGCTTAGTAATCACACACACTCACTGCTAAGCAAGTGTTCAACCCCCAGGTGCTGTCATTGTACTCTGGTCCTCTGTACTCTTTTTAATAATTAGTCAAACCGTGCAAATAAATAAAAGATAAAAGAAACCTCAATTGGGTATGTGCATTGAGGTAAAAAAACAAAACACATGTTTGATTCATTCAGGGATTTAAACCTAGGACCTCTTTGCTGAAAGGCAGAAGTGCTAACCACTCAGCTACATTGTAGATACTTAATTCAGCAGACTTGAATCAATCATTAAACTTTTATTCTCGCATCCAGAAAAACTTTTTGTGGATATAAACTATTAAAAGTTACTTGCAATTAGTAGTGCATTTGTTGTAGTTAGTACACGTATAAGACTTAGTACTTAATGTTCACATTCGCAGGCATTTAGGAGGAGATGCCGTCTGACCGGCCGCTATGCACACCTGTGCACTGTAACGTTTAGAGGGTGTATACCACCCTCTTTGTCAAGCAAGTCTGCTGAATTATGTATATGGGTCTATTGAGAGGTGAAGTAACTCTACTAGTGGACTTATCTGTTGTGAGATATATAATTAATACCCACTAAAAGTATTTGTGACATTATAGCTACTCAGTTTTTTACATAAATAGACCTTCATTTGACTACAGTGAGCACACTGTGGGGAAAGGCATGGTGATTTCAAGCCTGCTGGGTCACCTAATATGCAGATTAAAAACAAATCATACACACCCCCTTCAAACACACTGAAAGCTGAAGCAGGACAAACCAGGCATGAAATGCCTTTGTGGTAAAAACCCCTTTAACAACTGTTTATCCAGCAACTGATATGCTGAACATCGAGAATCGGGTTGGGTAATGGGAAAAATTGCGAAACCCATGGCTAGGGGAGCAAGATAACTTGTCCCATGTATGCGAGTATATTTCTGCACTATATTACCCTATACAGAGCCATAATGCCTTCTCTGTATTAGTATGCATATAAAGGTAGCTGTCAATCATGGAGTAGGCCCGCCCACTGGACTTCTAGCTCCTAGACCCAGAAAAAGCAGACATTTAAATGAATAACCTATAAATTATACAAAATATATTCCAGTAATACTATGTATCAATCTTCTCGGTTCCTCCTGCTCTATATATAGGTGTGTGTGTGATTGATAGATGGATAGATAGATTTGTCGCTGGCAGTGTTGATGATCTAAGTCAGCATCCATGCTGCAGGAATTGTATAGCATTTGTTATGCTTTGCTTACCGTCTAGAAAGAATATAATAACATCATAGAGAAATTCTGAACACCGAGCGAAACAGGTTATTATGTATCACTGATTAAATTAGGCATAACACAAAATGCAGACGGAAAAGTAGAGCTTTATAATGGATACTGGAGAGAGGTATAGGGAAACACATGTCCAGATGTGCTCGACATTCATTACTAGACCTGTTTTCCATCTGGGTAGATAATAGGGCATATCATGTTGTTTGGCATTGAACTGCACAGCAAGTCGTTAGAAGCACACAATGGATTCTGGGAAATGAGGAGTCAGCATTATCTATTTCGGCTTCTCACCTAATATTGATACAATGTGAAACAATCAAGGGTCCAGATCAATTCAATCCTTAAAGAAGCTGCCCCTAAAGAAAGAACTGGACTAAATTACCCTTAACAGGGCAAAGAGCTGGAAAAATCCCATGTGGTGAATTAACATTTCCAGCCCATTTCAGGCCAATTTTACAACACATTTCTGCTTATTGCTTGGCTGCACCCTTTAAGTGACTCACTTTGAGCCTTCAGCATTAGAATATATCAACATGTTCTCTAATAACCAAAGTCCCTGTATATCCCTCACGGATAAACCTGAATTATAATGTATCCACAGGTCCAAATAATCCAATTCCTGTAGACTCATTCTCTCTGCTCCAACCTGATGCTCTATATTAACCCATATCCTTGACTGTGTGCCAGTATTTCCCTACTTTTGTATCTTCACTTCCTAAAAATGTAGCCTCGCTATAGGGGTTTAAGGAAATACGTACCATCCAGGCCCTGGAATAGAGATAAACCTCATACCCTCCCCACAACTGTAAGCCTATAGGTATATCACTTTAAAGAAAATGGATGTTCTACTATTACCGCCACATACACTGTATATGTATGAATGTATGTGTATATTTGTGTGTGCGCATATATATATATATGTGTGTGTGGTGTGCACATATATATATTTTTATATATATATTATGTGTGTGTGTGTGCACATATATGTATATATGTGGTGTTGTGCATATATATATATATATATGTATGTGATATTTATATATATTATATATATATATATATATATATATATATATATATAAAATATATATACACACACACACATTTCCACGCCACAGTGCTGTTCCACAATGTTAGTAGGGGAGTGTTTGGCACCAGACAGGGAGTGTGCTTTTAGACCATTTAAGATGCTAACGGAATTTTGAAGTTGACCTGAGGTACTTTAAGGCAATGTTCACACGGCATATTTTGGGACGGATTTCAGTCCGTAATTCGCGCCGTACTGCGCGAATTACGGCTGAAATCCGTCCCAGTCATTACAGTAATCCACAGTTCTCATAGAGAACTATGGATTCCGCCTCCTCTCCCCGCTCGCGAAATACGGCGAGCGGGGAGAAAGTGAAGCTATGTTCACATGACTTATTCACGCCGTAATTGCGGAACAGATTTCGCCCGCAATTACGGCGTGTGCTCGGCGGCGGGGTGGGAGGGCCGGCAGCTCGCCGTGATAATTGATGTCACTTTCTCCCCGCTCGCCGTATTTCGCGAGCGGGGAGAGGAGACAGAATCCATAGTTCTCTATGAGAACTGTGGATTACTGTAATGACTGGGACGTATTTCAGCCTTAATTCGCGCAGTACGGCGCGAATTACGGACTGAAATCCGTCCCAAAATAAGCCGTGTGAACATAGCCTGACATGTCAATTATCACGGCGGGATACGCGCCATGGATAATGAATGTCTATTGGGCTAGACAGCTGCCAGCCCCCCCGTCCCCGCTGCCGAGCCCACGGCGTAATTGCGGGCGAAATCCGTCCCGCAATTACGGCATGAATAAGCCGTGTGAACATAGCCTAAGGCTTAAACTTGTCCAGCAAGAGGAAGCCAGATTAAGTGATGGTGTACTCCAATAGATGAGTCCCAGAGGTCCAGAAATGCCAAAGGGCTTGTCAGTAGTGGGTGATTGGGCTTAGGATAGTATCTAGAAGGGCTGAAGACTCTCACAGACTACACAGTCTGAATGGGTGAGGTAGACCTGTGGGTTGGGTTGCTTTGTGGCCTGTAATATATTGCTGAGAATTCACTGGTGGGAATTGGAGGAGAATGCTAGCCCAAATGGCTCCTGGAGGGAAGCCAGGTGTTTAGAGAGTATCTCTCCTCCTATGTTTTTAGCACTGCAATTTAAGTGATCTATGTGTGGTATATGTGAGGTTCAAGTAGATCAGAGTAGACGTAGAGTTGAATGGTGTAGAAACGGAGTATTGTTACAAGAGCACTACTCTGTTGTCGCAGGCTAAAAAAAGAGGAACCGGTTTAGAGACCCGGCCCATGTAATCACAAGCACTTGTGCCTATATGACCACTCTGTAACCTGGGGCCACACTCCTATTGCAGGGAGAGCAGGGAGCCATGTGTGCGGACATGCTCACAACCAAAATTTCATGACCGTGTTCAAGAAGGCCCACAAAGGTTCAGAGAAGGTCTATACAAATGGATAGTGCAAACCTGTGAGAAAACAGTGTAAGAGGGTGACTTCCCAGAGACCCACAGTGGCACTATGGGACTGGAGAAAGCTGACAACCACATGTCAGTTGTGTACAGCAGTATTATGGGAGCTGCTTATAACGGTCCTATGTAGGCCGCATGTAGCGGTATAATTTGGGCTCTTTACAGGGGTCTTGCGTAAGATATTTCAGTGTATGTGGTTTGTGGGCTATTTACAGCAGTACTATATGAGCTTTTTAACTGGTATTATACAAACTGTGTACAACATGTCGGCTGTGTAGATTGTTTCAAAAGCGTATTATACCACTTATATTATTTTATGTATATGTCAGCAGTTGGCTCAATAGATAGATCTCCACCTCTGTGTAGATTGGTATTACATGATTTGTATAGGGTAGGGTTATTTGGGCTGTGTACAGAGGTGTGATGTGGACTACATAGCTATGTATTATGTGAGATGTGTACGGAGGTTTTGGTATTATGTATGCTGTATAGACAAGTAGTACATGAGCCGTGTACGGGGATGTTACATGGGGTATGTATGGTAGTTTTATGTGGCTATGTCTGGCAATATGAATGATAAAAAGGCTAAGGTCAAAAATCTGCTTTGGGGCCCACAGGACGTTAGACAGACCTGGTATTCACACCCAGTACGTCAGACTTCATAGGTCAAAGGTACCAATATCCTGATTTAAAAGGAACCTTTTATGTGGATTACTTCACCTTAATATGAAGAATTGTTTATAATAAATACGTTGACCGAGCCTTTATAACTGTGCCATAAAAAAAATCCTAAATTTTTATAATGATCAGTACTGCTAAATGAATAAATCTCTGAATTTATAAGGCTACCGACATAATTTATAGACCCGCACACAAAGCCGGCAGATGTACTTTATGTACTTTATACTGCTGTAAACATTTATTAAAGTAATGAGTCTTATTTGTCCCCTCTCTTGTGTAGTCCCTAGCAGTCCAGCCACAGCCTCTGTCTACAGATAAAAGTCAGGCTGAGATGTATTTTAATGGGCAGATTTATGTGAAAGCTAATAAACGGGCTAAGAGGTTTAGCAAATAAACAGGTAGATTCTCAAATGCTACAAATCTGCTGCCAAAGAAATTATAAACGGTGGTGAAAGCCGGTTTTAGAGACAGTTGCTGTCACAGATAGCAGGGTAAGCCTTTGTAATCTTCTACTGGAAGCATCCTTCCTGCAGCCTTTTTTATGACTCCAGGCAGGCAGTAATGAAGAGTTTTCTTAAGCCAATGCTATATGTCCCTCCTAAACCCGCTTCCAAGTCAATGAAGTGAGAGATGCAAAAGGCAATTTCGGTCGCCAGCATCTACCACCTAGCAGATGGCATCCGCTGGAATTCAGCACTACTGACTCTGGTCAATGAAATTTTACGGCAAGCCCACCAATATGAATTACTGTCTTCAGAACCACTAATTAAAATGACTCTTTTTATTAGTTAATACCATCTGTTAAACTATTGAATTTGTAGAAGAGAGAACTACCAAGATATAATCTACGGAGAACTGAGAAACCTGTTATTTTGGTAAAATAAAGTTTGGGTTGACACAAATGCTGAATGAAGAAAATTGGAATCCTTTGGCAGGTTAGCTTAGTAACAGTAGATATACAAATCTAACTGTGCAGTCATACTTGTATGTTCTTTGATACACATCCCACCTTTTGGATCCATTCATGGTTGCCTGGACAGAACATGTGTATGAAGTGCTGGGTGCCAAAGGGGAACTAACAAGTCTCTCTGACTTGGCCAAGGAAATTAGATCTAGTGCTATTGTATTGAACTGAATCTCTGTCCAGGGTAAAGGAAAGCCTAACAATGACTCTGATATACTGGCAATAGATTATATAAAGGCACCATAAGAGCACCCTTTAGGATTCTTAATTGTTAGCCCTGGCAACAATACTGGACCTATAGACACTCGTTTAAGAGATGGCTAGTGGTTAGTGGGTCACCATTAAAGAAAGTAGTGTTGATTGATTTAATCGAGTACAGTTAAAATCGAGGTCGAGTCTATGTTACTGGTTTCTCAATCGCGATCGATCTGATTTTTTCCGGTAAAATCAGGTAAAAAATTGCGATCGCCGCGCCATTTTCACTTTGCATTGACTTTAATGGGAATCGACGATCGGATCGGTAATCGAAAAGATTTTCTTCAAAATCGAAAATTGGCTCAATCGGATCACATGACATTTTATTTAAACAGAGGACCCTTTTGTTTTCACCATATTTGTACAAATACTTGATGGTTACACAACACACTTGATTGCACAAGTCACTTAAAAAGCAATTCTTGTACTGAGACAAACCCTTTATGTTAAATATCTTGTAAAAAGTCACTTTTAAATATTTGTACTACTTATTCCTAGATTACCCCTCTTGTAGATTACCTGCATCAGCTCCTCAGGTCGCTATAGCTACAGACCTGCTTGATCTCTCCCAATAGGTTGTCAGCACTGGCTGCTATAGCTACAGACCTGTTTGTTCTCTCCTGATAGGCTGTCAGCGCTGCTTGCTATGGCTGCAGACCTATTTGTTCTCTCCTAATAGGCTGTCAGCGCTGGTTGCTATAGCTACAGATCAGGTGTCCTCAGCAGCTCATCACTACAGGCCAGAAGTATCCAGTAAACACACCCCTGAATTAAAAAATGAAACCGAGAAGATAGGACTAAGGTAAAATGACACAAAGTGGTGAGAAAAACCCTTTAATACATAATCGGCTGAGGTAATGCAGTATAGAATAAACAGGCACAAGTCGTAGTGAATATATAAAGAGACAAAGGGTCAAGTGCTCATACACGTGATGATAAAATATACAGACATAATATCAGATGCATAATCCACAAAATGCTATAATAAAATGTGAGTAGTCCCAAACGGTGATCAAGCAAAACAAATGAGAACTAAATAGAGAATGGAAAAAAAAAAATGGTATTGTTAGACTATATTTATATGTAAGTTAAGGGCCGTGACGATAAAGAAAAATGTATTAATGCAAAAATAAACAGAAATGACCAATCGCCAAACAGTAGTATAAATATTATAATGCAACAATAAAAAGCCACCAAAAAAACAACGTAAATGTTCTCATTGGGATGATGCTGTTGATGGCCAGTTAATACAATTCCCCTTAGGGGTTTGAAATTTATAATCCGTTGCAGATTCTTTGATGCAGCTTGTTCGACAAAGCGATAACACAGTGAGTGACCACTGGAGGACAGCATGGATAATCACATAATAGAATATGTAGCTGATGACGGCCTTAGATAAACAAAATGAATAATAAATAGAAAAGAGGACGACCCTGAAGTACGGGTCACGTACCAGAAAAGACATTCAAGGCAGAAAGCTAGAAAAGAGGGAAAATAGGTGGGCTGAGGGAAAAGTGAAGGAGGGGTCAAGGATGAAAGAAGTGGGAAAATAAAGAACATAAATTCTTTTAAAATTTACATGTGTATTTAACAGAAGCCAGAAAAAGTCAGTTCTGCATAAAGTGCCAAAGGGAGAATGCTACCAAGCTAATAAATCCACCTGGATTCCTTTGTAAGTAACAATTGATGGATATCACCATTCTTAAAGAAGTTTTCTCATTACAGGATTTCGTGGGCATCTTAAGCTTGCTTTCTTTCTTTCTTACAGCTTCAAATCCAGGGGTGGGTCTCTGGTCTCTGTAGGCGGGTCTTCCTTACTGAAGACTGGTGACACCATCATTCTGTGTAAGCAGTGGGAGAGAGAGTAGCTCACAGCTCTGCAGAACTCCTGCAATGGTCATTTCTCATGCCTGTAGAGCTGTCACCTCCCTCCACAAGCTACTTGTAACCAGAACTCCTGTATTGCTGTAAACGGTTATATAAATGTTTCATCAGTTCAGGCTGAATGTATAACTGTTTACAGCAATACAGGTGTTCTGGTTACAAGAACTGGAGCCTGGGAGGGAGGTGACAGCTCTTCAGGCATGAGAACTGTTATAAATGATGGTTTCTTGCTACCAACCTATAAAAAGGTTAGTATACCAGGGGCCCAACCTGCCCCCATTCTGGTCACAGAAACCTGCCAGTAGTATATTCCATCAATATACATATATATATTCCTGCTGGAGGATGAAATCAATCAAAACGATGACAATGTATTGTGTAACAAATCAGAAGATTTTTAAAAACCTGTAACTGCCTCCATGCAATCCCTGTGCTGTATATTTGAGTACAGAGACTCTGCTTCACATAAACCAGGAATGCATTTTTTAGTATAAGAATGTCGATGTAGAATCCTGGAGATAAGAAAGGAGCTGCTGAACCAAAGGGTGAAGAAAATAATTTACATAAATGCATTTTTTTTTTTCAGAAAAACTGCCAACAACAATCGGCCTGCCCTGAGGATTAGCAAGATATTTATATATCTCTGATACATAAAAAGTTAAATCGTACCAAAAGAAAATCCAGTCCCTAACAGCATATTCCTATTAGGAGGAGTAAATCCCCTTCTACTACCATTAGGTTGCCATTTGTATCATAATCTGATCTATCTGTTGTGAATTTGCTGCTCCTTGCGTTTTTTATTTACCGCTACAATATCTTTCTCATGCTTTTCCAAGATCTCCTTAAGCCTAACTTAAAGGGGTTGTGGGAGAAACCAAAAAATAAAAAAATAACATGTAATGGAAGAATATAGAGATAAGCAGTAAATATCTGTGTCAATACAGTGTGTGAACTACTTACAAATGCTGTTATATAGCATAATATCGCTTTGTTGGATCTTTCTCCTCACTGGGCGGAGCTACAGTTGCTAGAGGCGCTTTTTGAAAACTACATGTCCGACAAAAGTCGCATCCTCCCAGCTGAGCTATAGATTCTATATATTATATCCCCACCAAACAATATAAATATATATATATATATATATATATATATATATATATATATATATATATATATATATATAAATATATATATATATTGCACTATGTGGATAGCCCAACAACTCTTACTTACAATGTCCAAAACTGTCCATGATAGCCAGCATCTCCAAACTTATCCAATTATTTACAGCATATGCATATCAAAAAGTACAACATTTCCGCTTTAAAATAAGCCATTTTCAGGCATAACAATAATGTGTACTACAAGGGTTTAAATACATACAGAGAGTGTATAACAATTAACCCGGCACTAATTGGTTCCCCCCAATAAATGTATTATATAATCACCTGTGTATTGGTAAAAATGATACTCAATGCACCAATCGATGATAAGTATCACCAAAAAAGGAGGATCCTGTTAACAAGTTGCATATCGCTTGTGTCCGAGCCGTCTTAAAAGCATTATGGGCCCCTGGGCAGAGCACTGCAGTGGACCCTGTCCAAATACAGGGCATCACACTAGGTCATGCTCCCAAGCACACCCATATTTTCACACCACTTCTGTCTGGACACCGGCAGCCTGCAGCCTACAAGACTGAGTGGCAGGGAGCCTTTGGCTCCCTTCTCCACCATGGTTTTTATTTGTTTGCACTTCTTAAAAACAAATGGTAAAATAAACAAAGTAAACCATGGGATCCTTGGTATGTTTTTTGTATTCCTGGGAAGAGCATACCCCACCTGGGGTCCCTATACTTGTGGGGCCCCTGGGCAACTGCCTAGTGTACCCAACGGAAAAGATGGCCCTGGATTGTGTCATCTACGAAATCTAGCTGTGGAAGAAGAGTGACACGACTGCATACCAATCCTCATCATCATCAAGAGAGGAGGATTGCACTATTTGGAGCCTCTACATCTTCAACAGTCTAATGCGCATGTCCAAAAGAATGCTGATCTCTCTGTGCACATGACTATCTCCTCTATTTACTGAGCATGTGTCCAGCTGTCACTATGTCTACTAGATCAAATCTCTTTGCACATGCTCCTATATTCTCACAACATGTAACAACAAACGCAAGCAAGTGTTGACTCCTTCCCTTCAACGCAGCGCCATTTTCTGTGACCAATAACTTTATTGTACTTCCACCTATTGACCTGAGTGAGGGCACATTTTTTTGCAGGCTGAAGTGTACTTTTTATTGGTCCCATTTTGGATAGAGGCATCTTTTTTTTTATCAAAATCTCGCAGTTTGGGAATTTTTTTCCTTCTACGTTGTTCAGTGCATGGGATAAATGATATTCTATTTTAATAGATCGGACTTTTACAGACGTGGTGATACCAATTATTTTGAACATTTTTATTTTTATTTGTAAAAAGGAAAAATGGGATGATTTGAACATTCAATATTTAAAAAAAAAAAATTGTACTTAAACTGAGCAATGAAGCTACATAGCTTCTTACAGGCATTATGATGTACTCATAAGTCAAATGTCGCTAAGAGGTTAACAATACCTGTGTATAATTGTATCCAAATCTTAGGTCTATTGCAGCCCCTTATTGTGTGAGAAGAGAGAGGTCTCAATTAACATTTTCCTTTGTTGGAATATAAAATAGTTATGAAAAATAAATACAAGCAGTCCCCGACTTACAACGTTCCGACTTACTTCTGTACCTTAGTTACAAATGGAGACTTATGGGGCATGCTGGCACTTGTAGTTCCATGTTCCACAGCAGTTAGTAGCTGTGGAACGACAAGTTCCACAGCAGCTCATGAGGTGTAAATTAGGTGAAATCTTTTTAGCAGGGGCACAGACAGCAAAACAAATGTAAAAACCCTTCCCTGCACTATCCGAGACTAAAAACAAACCCTTTGTGCTGGAGTTAAACTTGATAAATATAACTGTGCATACAAATTCAACTTAAGAACAAGCTTACAGTCCCTATCTTGTTCATAACCCGGGGACTGCCTGTAGTTATAAGCAAACGTAAGCAGAAGAATAAAGTATCCATTATCTCCACTAATAATCAAAAGGTACAAATGCTTTCATCTCCTCATCCTCAAGACTGTGAGGTGAGTGGTCCATTCTCCTTGTTAATAGTGCACCTGGATGGAGCAGAGGCAATCTAATTAAAAATGACGATAATCCCACTCTCCAAACTGCACCAGTCATCCAAAAGTCAATGTATATAACACCAAGCCGCGCAACACTGTGCAAAAGTGGAACAATACCGTGAGTGCCCGGACCAATCAATATCCACTAGTTCACGTAAAGGCCCCTAATGAATCACTATTATTCCTCATTTCAGCCTCCATACAGATGTTCTATCCACTCATAAGGATTCTATAGATTTAACTAACATTATAGCCACTACTCAAAATTACAAATATAGAGGTGCATACGTTTTATTATTAAACATCAAGAAAAACAATATTTAAAAAAAAATCCTGTTGAATTGCCGGGCTCTTTCAGTATCCAGCATCCCACCTTCAATAAATGAGAATTATCACCTGAAAAATAATTTAAAAAGAATTCATAAAACACAATGGTAATATAAACCCTAAAAACAATACAGAGCAATACTGAAGACATATTTACAGAGGAATCCTTACACACTGCATCCTATGGAGTTGAAAAAGGCTTATTTTAAAGCTGAAACGTTGCATTTTTTTGATATGTACATGCTGTAAATAAGTAATTGGACACGTTTGAAGATGCTGATGCTCATGGTGTTTTTTGCTTACTCCCATGTGCCAGTAGTGCAAAGGAAAAGCTTGAGGAATCTAAGGAAGCAAAAAACACAAGTGTGAGGAAATCATAAGAGAAGACAAGGCTGGTGGAATAAGCTGGATTGTTGAATAAGCAAGTTGGAGGATGGACAGGGGCTTAACAGGGCTCCCACTCCTGCCAACCTCTTTCCCTTAGATCTATGGGCAGTAGCTGATCAATCAACACTCCAAGGATCTTGAAGCATTAAGGGCGACATGTATAAACGGGGCTGCGCCAGATATCTGGCGTCTTTACAGCCCGATATCAGGCACAGCCCCGTTCATACATTTTCAGATCTCCAGCACGCCACAGGGGGCGTGCTGGGGCGGGGCGCACTAGAACCTATAAATAAAATCGGCCGTATACAAAAAGGGACTATGGCGCTCGTACACAAATGGTGCCAGGTGTAGAAAAATGGTATAAAGTAAGTAATTTATTTAAAAATGGAGACCTTAGATCTCACACTTAAAAGGTTACAGGCCTTTTTTTTGTAATCTTTTAAGTGTGAGATCTAAGATCTCCATTTTTAAATAAATTACTTAGTTTATACCATTTTTCTACACCTGGCACCATTTGTGTACGAGCACCATAGTTCCTTTTTGTATACAGCCTATTTTATTTATTACCACGTGGAATTTTTTCTTACTGTGGGAACAGAATACGCCGGGCAGCCGTACCAGTTCAGCTCCATGAGGAGCATTTAAGCCTGTACGAGAGTTGTGCCTCGATTTTGAACGCACAACTCCGAAAGGTGAGCAGACCTAATTATTATACTAATATCATTGTTTAAACGTACCTCACTATTGTGCGCCTGTCTGCTTCTCTCTTTTCTTTTATACATAGAACCTATAAATATGTAGCTTTGCTACGGCATTTCTGGGCGCATTACAGTCGGAACAGGTAGAGCACTTTCAAAGTGGCGTTCCTGAGTCTGAACTATCGTGCAAGCGCTGGAATGCGCCTGATTTATGACCCGATGTAGATCCGAAAATCTCATCCAAAAGCGCATTGGTGATTAGATCCTAAAAGGATCCAACACGCAGCTACATGTTTGGATGCAGCAGGATCGCACCCTATAGTTTATAATAGGGCTCCTGCTGCGTCTTCCGGACCAAGAATTGACATCTCAATTATTTAAACAAATCCAAAAGGCGCAATGAGACGCGTATCGACGATCACTCGTGTGAACACTAATGCGTGTTTCAAAGTAAAAGCAATGTAAATCACACTGCACATTATTAGATACGTTTTTGGGTCCCTCTAGGGTCCAACAGACTGATCCCAACACACATCTAAAAGCTTATGTTCACACGGACTCAACATGCTGTGTGAACATACCCTTAAAGGTACACATACTTAATTGTTGCAAGTACCAGTCAAACTACTTCTAGACTCCCTATGTGATATCACTGGGCACTACAAAGATGAAAGTCCACTCACTTATAATTGGACACTATACAGCTGTACACCATTTGGAGGCGGATAGGCAGCAACAAAGCACTGTACAGGGTACAATCTAATGTTAGGTCTTCCTGGCTTTAGCCTATCCATAAAATAGGAAAAAGAGTGTGCATGTTCTGAGCACAGTTTTTGTACCGCACTGTGGAATATGTTGCAGATATAATGTGCAGTCATAGAAATGTAACATGGCTTTATTTCTAGAAAATACATAACACAATGTAACAGTATGTTGGTAAATACAGGGCATACAATGATCCTTGGCTTATGTCCATATTCTTATAATTCCAGTCAATTAGAATGGCGGCGTGCCAGAGTAAATGCAAATAAGGCGACCTGGAGTCTTGAGGAGAAAGACGCAAGAAAAGCTAAAGCCTATTATGCCTTCCCGGCCGCGGCGCTGGGTACAGTTGTCACCTTTTGACCATTCGTTAATGTGGTGAAATACCTAAGATCGGCTGGGCAGGAAGCAGCACGCAGCACGGCTCCTTTCCTATTACCCAATGTAAATATGTATTCAGGAAGGATCTCGGCCTTAATCCTCGCCAAGATCCAGGCTTGTTTGTTTTATCCGCAATGTTTTTACACTTCCACGTTCTGAGGCTGGGGTGGACCGGGACAGAAATCGCTTCAGCCTCCTCTGAGAATGAACATGTCAAATTGTTGAGTCTGTGACATTTACACTTGTCAGAGGAGAGTGTTGCCCGCGCTGCATTCCAAAAAAGCAAGCCAGGGGGGAAATTGATTAGAAGGTTACTGTAGAAGCTGCTCGTGAAAGCAAATAGCCCTTCTGGCTGCCGGGCAAGAGAAGAAAGAAAAGGCCACCAATGGGGAACCAATTTTCCTGTCATTGTTTTTTACTACTTTTTTCAGTTTCAGTTTTTTTTTTTTTTTTTTTTTTTTTTTTTAAGGCGCAAAGCAATACAATTGTGCCGCCTTTTTCTTTTTATGTGGCAAAAGGGACATGGATAGATAGATACATCTTAGGTACAAAATAGATATTGTATACAAGATAAATGTAGTCGCCTTATGTGGCAACAGATGGTTTGGGGCATTTCCTATAGCTTTCCCCTTGGATGACAGGTAGGTATAGAGATTATACTGCAAACCTTTTTCTCTTGTGATTTTGGGAGCTTAAAGGGATTGTCTCACTACAAGGATCGCTGCTTTTTATGTTTTAGATCTTGCAAAGACAAATCACTTTGCAATATGTGTCCATTAACAGTGTCCTACCTATTCCTAGATATCCCCTCCTGTATGGGCTGCATCAACTCCTCAGGTCGCTATAGCTACAGACCTGTTTAATCTATCATGATAAGTGAGCCAGCACCGGTTACTGTAGCTACAGACCTGGCTTCTACAGCAGCCTATTAGCAGCCAGTAAACACGCCCCTGAATTCAAAGTGAAACCAAGAAAACAGGACAGAGTTGAGATGAATCAATGTAGTGAGACAACCCCTTTAAAACCCCACCTTCAGAAATGCCTGAGAACACCCATTTGGGCTGGGGTTTGCAGCCCTGTGCAATCACTGCCCAAGTTAGTGGGAATCTACCAGGAAAACAAAATACAGGAGGGTTGGCAAGTATAAGTTCAGTAGATATAGTATGCCTAAACCTGACATGATCTCATGGCACAGAAAATTATCTCACGGTTTTCAATGCTTTTGAGTGGCTTTTGTTGGCAGTGAAGACTTCAATGTATCCCTTATCAACCTGTATAGATGTAGCTGAGCTAATTTCAGGTTCTGTCTTGCTTTTGCATTCTGATCATATTCTTATTTCAGTTGCAGTGCAGTAGGATTATCTGCAGTCCTATGTAAAACGATAGATATTAAACAAATCGCTGTTACATTTTGCATGTCAGTGTATATCTTACAAACTCGGCTCTGTTACACCTGACTATTCCAGTGCTTTTGCCTTTGAGTGTAGGCTTTGATGCTCTGGTAGCTGCATGTGGGTGAAAATGGGATATCCCTGGCAAATTTGTGCTGTCATTAGATGTGGTTTTGTTGTGGATGGGAACAAAGGTTATATATGTGTGATCCTTTGTGTCTCCATTTTAATGTATTAGTTAGTATATACACACACACCCCCACACACACACACACAACACACACACACACACATATATATATATATATATATATATATATATATACATATAGTAGGCACATACCTATGTAATACAGCATGTAAAAGCTGTCTGTATATCTCTTGTCACTAATATGTTAACAAAATAGTAGTTTGTAGAAATCGTCGAGTAATCCAAGATGGCACCTCTTCTGAAGTTACACCCTGTGCAAACATTCCTGAGCTGTGAGGAGGGGTCTGTAGATAAGGACGTACCAATAGACCCTCAGAGCCAGGTACATGTGATGCTTCTTATCTACTAATTTGCAAAAGTATAAAATAGCTGCCATTTTGTGAATAAAGCAGAAAGCATTTTCACAGCAACGAGGCATGTTGTGATTCGTTTTCTCGGTGCACCCTTTGTTGTTTTTAAGCTAATTTGGACCCCGACAAGGACAGAATAGCCCCTTAGAGGCCACTTCCATTTCATTTTCATCTGCATGCAGCTACTGGATCATCAGAACCTACCCTGATAGTCTTAGTTAACCCACTGATAATTTCAGCTGTTCTGTGAATGGTGATCTCAGTGTAGCCGTAATTGACAAGCTCAGTTCAGCCACATCTGACAATGTCCGCTCTGCTTCAGTTGCTGACAATCTCTGCTCTGGTATAACTAATATTCTAAGCCCTGCTACATCTGACATTACAGCGCTAGTAAATGTTGTCTCATTACCTTTACATTTTACAAACCCAATTCTGCTACATTTGACAGGCACCTGACATCCTCAGCTCTGTTATATTTTACAATCTCCACTAAACCACAGCTGTAATTTGCAGCCTTTCTACATTTCACATTTCCCCAATTTCAGCCTTCACCATTATATAGACTCAGCTCTGCTACAACAGACTAACTCCACTTTGCTATTTTTGACAATCCGCACTATTACTACTAACAATATCAGCCCTTCTGCATTTCCTGATCTCCGCACTGCTATAATTGATAATCTCACCTATTTTTCTTTTCACAATCTCTGCATTGCTACATTTTGACCGTTTCAGCTCCAATATATCGGTTTACCCAATTACCTACATATTAAAACTAAAATGCCACTACTCCATAGGTGATGTGTGCACATGTTTCTGGTTAGAACAAGCTGCGTGTGACACCGTGAATAATAAGCAACCCTAGATTCTTAAGTTAGTTCAGACAGCTGCCCTTTTAACTCGCATATCAGCAAATTACATGTTGGAATTCTCAACAAGCTGAGCTTGGGTCGTGCTTTGGAAATCTCGCCCCACTTCTGCTTTACCCAACCCTGTCATCTATCCAGAGAATAAAAAGCTTCTTTAGCAAAATTCCATGTACAATGTGTGCGAGCATCCTACAAAGGCATTATCCTAATCTTATTGGAATATTCAATACCCTGATGAATCGTCTCACAGATTATATCATGCAGATCATTATACCAGGCGTCCAAATTGGCAAGGTAGCCTAATACACAAGCTCCTGTAAATAAAAGCGTGTCTGTCTGTTCTGGCAATGCAAATTTGTGTGTGTATTTATACATATATGTGTACGTGTGTGTGTGCATACATGTGTGTGCCTACGTGTGTGTGCATACGTGTGTGTATACATGTGTGTGTACGTGTGTGTATACGTGTGGTGTGTGTATATATGTGTGTGTGTGTTGTGTGTTGTGTGTGTGTATATATTAGGGCCGGACTGGGAATAAAAATCAGCCCTGGCACTAAGCCCCCAGCAGCCCACATACAATATCCACTTAAAAAATTCCCATTGTTCTCGCACCTCACCACTTTCTAAAATAAACTACACTATAAAGCTGCTTTCACACGGAGAGTTTTTGGAGCATTTTGTGCAGAAAGGCAAAGCAGTTAATGCTGAACATTTCTGCACAAAAAAAAACCACATCAAAAAATGCACCACAACCGCTCCGTGTGAGAGCCCCCTACACACAAGCAAGAAAGAAACAGTGGTGCAGAGAAACCCCTGATTCAACATAGAAGTAAAATGACCCCTGGCAGCAGGGACTCACCGGAGACGTCATCTCTGATGGGAGTTGTTTTCTTCTCCTTTTCTTCTCCTTCTGGCACAAACCTCCATGGCGTCTTCCCTGATGAGTTGTTCTCTTCCAGTTCTTTCTCTGTCCGGTACACAGGGCCGGGACAAGGCATTTTGGTGCCCTAGGCGAGTACAGCCAATGGCGCCCCCCCCCTCTCAAAAAATACCCCCCACACACACACACACAAATTCCTCTCACCCCGCGCCAGGTCCTGTCACTAATTTTCTGCGTATCCCACATAGCTCCCGTCCATCTCCTCAACAGTCACTGCACAATAAAAAATCAGCCCTGAAAAATTTTTGCTTTTTTCAAATCGCTCCCCTCCGTATGACAGTGCAATACCCCTAAATAACAGTCACTAAATAATCCACCTACACATGGAGCAAATCTACCAGGCAGGCGTATGGGGCCACAGGCAGGCGGATGGGACCTCAGGCAGGCGTATGCGGGCCACAGGCAGGCTTTAGGGGGCCACAGGCGGGCGTATGGGGCCACAGGCGGGCGTATTGGGCCACAGGGCGGGCGTTTGGGGGCCACAGGCAGGCGTATGGGGCTACAGGGAGGCGTATGGGGCCACAGGCAGGCGTATGGGGGCCACAGGCAGCCGTACAGGGGCCACAGGCAGGCGTATGGGGCCACAGGCAGGCGTATGGGACCACAGGCAGGCGTATGGGGGCCACAGGCAGGCGTATGGGGGCCACAGGCAGGCGTATGGGGGCACAGGCAGGCGTATAGGGGCCACAGGCAGGCGTATGGGGTCCTCAGGCAGGCGTATGGGGGCCACAGGCAGGCATATAGGGGCTACAGGCAGGCGTATGGGGGCACCAGGCAGGCGTATGGAGCCACAGGCAGGCGTATGGGGGCCACAGGCAGGCGTATGGAGCCACAGGCAGGCGTATGGGGGCACCAGGCAGGCGTATGGGGGCACCAGGCAGGCGTATGGGGCCACAGGCAGGCATATAGGGGCCACAGGCAGAATATAGGGGCCACAGGCAGCCGTACAGGGGCTCAGGCATTCGTTCGGGGGGCACAGGCAGGCATTTAGGGGCCACAGGCAGCATATAGGGGCCACAGGCAGCCGTACAGGGGCTCAGGCAGACGTACGGGGGCCACAGGCAGGGTTATGGGGCTCGGGCAGGCTATGGGGCCCACAGAACAGGCGTATGGGGGCTCAGGCAGGCGTATGGGGCTCGGGCCCAGCCATTATAGGGGCACCAGGCAGGCATTATAGGGGGCCGCAGGCAGGCATTATAGGGGGCGCAGGCAGGTATTATAGGGGGCCCCAGTCAGGCATTATAGGGGGCCGCAGGCAGGCATTATAGGGGCCGCGGGCAGGATATAGGGGGCCACATGCAGGCTTATAGGGGCCACAGGTAGAATATAGGGGCCACAGGCAGGCATTATGGGTGGCCGCAGGCAGGCAAAATGGGGGCCGCGGGTGGGATATAGGGGGCCACAGGCAGGCATATAGGGGGCCGCAGGCAGGCATTATGGGGCCGCAGGCATTATAGGGGGCCGCGGGCAGGCATTATAGGGGGCCGCAGGCAGGAAAAGGGGGCCACAGGCAGGCATTATAGGGGGCCGCAGGAAAGGCATTTATGGGGGCCGCAGGCAGGCATGATATGGGGGCCGCAGGCAGGCATTATGGGGGCCGCAGGCAGGCAGGCATTATGGGGGCCGCAGGCAGAATATAGGGGGCCACAGGCAGGCATAAGGGGGCCGCAGGCAGGAATTATGGGGGCCGCAGGCAGGCATTATGGGGGCCGCAGGCTGGCATTTTGGGGGCCGCAGGCAGGCATTATGGGGGCCGCAGGCAGGCATTATAGGGGGCCACAGGCAGGCATTATAGGGGGCCGCAGGCGGGATATAGGGGGCCACAGGCAGGCATTATAGGGGGCCGCAGGCGGGATATAGGGGGCCACAGGCAGGCACTTAAAAACAACAACATTAATACTTACCTAATTCCCGGGCGCGCGCTCCTCTTCTGTCCCGCGCTCCTCCGGCAGCTCCTCGGGCGCACGGCCTGTGACGCGCTGTGCGCCCGAGGAGAGGCAGCGTCGCGATGACATCACGTCATTGCGACGCTGCCGGCTGGGGCGCACGGGCCGCAGCGGGTCCTCAGCGCTATGAGCCCGGCGGCCCCGCGTGTCGGCCCTGCGGCTCACCGAGGATCCAGCGATCCCCCGGGGGAGGGGGCCCGACACTGTCTCGGGGCAGGGAGCGCTTGCTCTCTGCTCCGCAGAAAGCGGTCACAGAGACCGCCGGCGCTTCCGGCCCACGGCAGGGGCCTGGAGCCCGGGCGAGGGTCGGGGCCCCTGACGGCGCCCCTTAGGATAGGCTGAGGTAGGCGCCCTAGGCGGTCGCCTACCTTGGCCTACCCGTCGTCCCGGTCCTGCCGGTACAGCATGCAGTGTCCTCTTCTAGTGGGCACTACTCGTCCCTGTAGAATTTACAACAAATACATCTTAGACTCCTCTCTTTTCCAGCACTTTCCTATCAATTCCCCAAAAAAGCGTATGTTAGACCCTAAAATTAGAAATTAAAAATGACAGATAAGTGGCGGGCAGTGACAGTATGCAGGCAGGCAGGGCCAGTATACAGGAAGACAGGGCCACTTATAGGCAGACAGGGACAGGACAGGGACAGTATATAGGCAGGCAGGACAGTGTATAAGTAGGCAGGGCTATTAAAGGCAGTGTATAGGTAGGCAGTGCTATTATAGGCAGCCAGGGCAGGGTATAGGCAGCCAGGGCAGGGCATCATATAGCCAGGCAGGGGATAGGGAGCCAGGGCAGTGCATCATAAAGCCAGCCAGGGCAGGGCATCATATAGCCAGGCAGGGCATCATATAGCCAGGCAGGGGTTTAATAGGTAAACCAGGGCAGGACTGTATAAAAGGTAGCCAGGGGAAGGCTTTATATAGGGACCAGGGCAGGGCTTTATATAGGTAGCCAGGCAGGGCTGTAAAAAAGCCAGGGCAGGGCTGTATATAGGTAAGCCAGGGCAGGGTTTTATATAGGTACCAGGGCAGGGCTTTATTAGGTAGCCAGGGCAGGGCTTTATATAGGTAGCCAAGGCAGGGCTGTATAAAGCCAGGGCAGGGCTGTATATAGGTAGCCAGGGCAGGGCTGTATATAGGTAGCATGGGCAGGGCTTTATATAGGTAGCCAGGCAGGGTGTATATAAGCCAGGGCAGGGCATTATGGGCAGCCAGGGACAGTAAAAAAGTAAAAAAAAAAAAAAAAGTAATACTCACCAGGACCCGGCTGCCCCTCCTCTTCACTCTTCACTCCGGAGCCGGTGGCCGCTCCCTGCAGAGAGCGGGGCCGCGGGGCCGGCGCGCCGATGACGTCATTACATCGCGCCCTGCCCCGCGGCCTCCTGGGAGCTAAGCAGACGGGATCAGTAGATCCCAGATGCTCAGCCTCGGCTGCTGCTTGCACCGCGCGGTGCAGGCGGCGGCCGTGATGGCTGCATGGCTGGGTCAGTGTTTCAAAAGCGCAGCTCGGGTCCGTAAACTCCGTGTGAACAAGCCCTGTGCGTGTGTGTATACATTAATTATTTATTTTTGTTACTGAAGTCCATACCCATACATAAAAGAGAAATTAATCGCAGCATTCCACGGGCAAAATAGTTTAAAAAAAAAAAAAAAAAAAAAAGTGTTCCTTTTTCACCCATATACCTGAAAATGACACTGAACCACCCAGGAAAATTTTTGGGGGAGGGGGAAAAAGGGGGATTGAACAAGTTCTATCCTTTTGTGGTTCAGTTTATGCTCAGGCAGAAATACTTTGGCAGGCCACAAGTGGTCCGGGAGCCGTATGCTGTGCAGGCCTGCTTTATTCCATCATAACAATACAAGTGCGACATTTTGGCTTCTTCACAGAGCCTTTTTCAAGCAGCAAACAGCGATCAACACAAGGTTTAAATAGGTTTTCCCATCAAATGAAATGTGCACTAATTAAGTGCAATCACGTATAAAATATTTAACAAATTGTTCATAAAAAAATCCTCTTAGGCCTCGTTCACACGGCTTATTCTGCCGCGTATTGGCGCCGTACTGCGCGCCGGATTTGCGCTTCAGTACGGCGCCAATCCGCGGCAGCAATTACGGTAATCCACTGCTATCATTGAGAACAGTGGAATCCGTCGCTCCTCCCCGCTCGGCAAAACCCCGCGGGGAGAAAATGACATGCACATTAAATTTTCGGCGCGGATGCGCCATAAACAATGCATTGTCTATGGGGCCCGGGGAGCGGCGCCCCCGCCGCGCTCCGGGCCCCCCCCCCACCCGCCCCTTATTTTACGCCGGATTTGTGCGCTCAATACGGCGCACAAATCCGTCGGGAATAAGCCGTGTGAACACGGCCTTAGAGGGAATATTTGAGGTTGTTTTACTTTGAAAGCTTTTTTAGTTCATTGAAGGATGCATCCAGTATATTGTCCTAAAGGTGAATATAAGGTTTAGAGATTTGTCAGCTGGAGTACATTTTTTAAGGATCTGCTAATGGTCCAACACAAAGACTCAAAGTTGTTACAGTAGATTGCCAACAAAATTAGTCATGACCAAAAAATGTCTTTTAGCCACCTTACACTAAGGGCGACATGTATGAATGTGGCTGCGACAGAATTCTGGCTTCAAAAAGCTGTAGTAGACCAGTTTTATAGATGTTTGAACAGGCGTTCTCCAAACTTTGGGGTGTTCTGGGTGCATCGCACCACATTAGTAGAAGTAGACACATTTATGATTCTTTGACGCCAAAACTTTGACGCAGAACAGTTAGAACAGCCAGACCAGGGTAAAGGTGGTGCCTGAGCCAGACTTGTGGTATTGGCTCTACACTGCGTCTGTATGTATGAGCTGCAGAAGAACAGCCAGACCAGGGTAAAGGTGGTGCCTGAGCCAGACTTGTGGTATTGGCTCTACACTGCCCTGTATGCAGTGTCGGACTGGGGGTCTGGGGCCCACAGGGGAATTGATCTTGGGGGCCCACCCTACTGTACATGAAAATATTACCGGCCTCTCGGACATAAATGCGCCCATTTTACCACAAATACGTGTGCAAAACAGAACTTTATTGTGTATTACAATAGCATGGGACTCAAATATCTGTCTATCTCACATTGGTCAGTCTAACATATCATAGACACAGGGCTAAATAGCTCCATCCATATCCCCCTTGCCCCCCACATACAATATCCCCCTCCACCCACATACAATATCCCCCTCCACCCACATACACTATCCCCCCTCCCGCCACATACAATATCCCCCACCGTCCCACATACAATATCCCCCTCCACCCACATACAATATCCCCCTCCACCCACATACACTATCCCCCTCCACCCACATACACTATCCCCCTCCACCCCCATACAATATCCCCCTCCACCCACATACAATATCCCCCTCCACCCACATACAATATCCCCTCCACCCACATACAATATCCCCCCACCCCCCAAATACAATACCCCCCTCCACCCACATACACTAACCCCCCTCCACGTTTCCCTTGGTCACACACCTATCCAATATAGAAGTAAAATAACCCTCAAATTAGGGACTCACCGGAGATGTCATATCTGATGAGTCGTTCTCTTCTTTCATGAGTCGTTCTTATTCCCTTTTCCTCTGCATCCGTTTCCACCCCACCATGATACTTGTCCCGGCCACACTCATCCCTGCAAAATTTCACACAAAATCTTAGAATCCCCAATTTTC
>JAODAL010008958.1:0-113915 GCA_025379985.1 Phyllomedusa bahiana
CTAAACTGTGCCGGAAAACCGTGCAAGCAAAATATTTCCCCACATTCAGACGCTGAATAGAAAAATTTTTAAATCAAAAATAAAAATGATGAGAGGAAAAGCTAGGGATCGGGGGTGCTTGATTTAAAAAAGAAAAAAAAAAAAAAGATTCCCTTTATTAATACATATATTGCAAAGTGACTTGTTTTTGCAATTTTTTAAACATAAAAATAATATTTAGTGAGACAACCCTTTTGCCCTTGTTAGGCTATTTTCACAGGGCATTCCCGGCTAAATTTTTTTCGCCGAAATTACCCGGGCCCCCGTGTAGCGGGGCCCGGCAGCCCACTGCCCCATAGACTTTCATTATCCACGGGGGGTATCCCACGGGATAATGGCATGTCACTTTGTGCTCGCCAAATTTCCAAGTGGGAAAGACGGAACCCAGAGTTCCTTATGGAACTTTTTATTACCGAATGACGGGACGGATTTGCGCCGTTTTTCACACAGTAGGGGGCGGAGAAAACGGGACCAAACCCATCCCAAAAAAAGGCCGGTGAAATGGCCTTAGGGTATGTTCCCACGGCTTATTTGGATGATGTCTGGAGGCTGATTTCTCAGAGCCCATAACAGCATCAAAGCCTCACCTGAGACACGCATCTTCAGAAGAGGTTTTGGACAAGGTTTTTAACACTATTTTCACTCAACAAAAATTTAATACCAGGGGAAAAAACGGTCAGAAACGCACTGAGGTTTTTGTCCCCATTAGAACTCTTTATTGATTCCTTGGGGATTTTCAGACGAAAATGCTTCAAGAATTTATGTGACACTTTTTTTGCCCAAAAAGCTTCCAAAAACACTAAAACAGCAAAAAAAACCATTCAGTGTGAAACCCAAAATTCTTTTACATAGGGAAAACCATGAAAAGAAACTGGGGGCGTTTTTGGAGGCTTTTTGATGCTGTTTTGGGAGGGGAAATCTAAATTCTCCCCCAAAACAGCGCCAAATCACCGTTTGGGGTCAGAAATAGTGAAAAAAAACTGAAAACGTTTAAAAGCTGGACATGGGGGCCTCTAAAATAAAGAGGGCTCATTTAGTGCTTTTAAAAAAAAAGTAAAAAAAATTTATGTTTTATCCGAAATTTCAACCGAGCCAAAAACACAAATTTTTTGTGAGTAGTGTATAAGTAATTTTTAAATGCCGGAATAAGAAAAAAATACTGATAAAAATTCTTTAAAAAAATAGTTTCAAGGTATCTTTTAAAAAAAAAAAAAATAATAATCTGATGCAAATCCCTTTAAAGGGGGTTTTCTCACTACAAGGATTGCTTTTTATATTAAAGATCTTGCAAAAACAAGTCGCTTTGCAATATGTGCCTTAACAGTGTCCTCCTATTCCGAGATGCCCCCTCTTGTATGGGGTGCATCAGCTCCCGTGGTCGCTTTTCGACCTGTTTTTATCGTCCTGATGGCTGCAGACTGGTTGCTATGCTACAGACCTGGCTTCTCTGCAGCCTAGTAGAAGCCATAAAACGCCCCTGAATTCAAAAAGAAACCAAAAAAACCGGGCAGGTGGATGAATCAATGTAGTGAGACAACCCCCTTTAAGAATGTCCTCGGATCCTCCAAAGTTCCCTTTGGTTTTTTGCTGAATTAGGGCATGTTCACACAAAATTTTTTTAGATCCATTTTGGGTCGGGGTTTTTGGATCCCGGAGGCGCCTCCAAATCGCAGCTCATGTTTGGGTTGGGTTGGAACCAGCAGGGTCGCATCCCATGTTTATTTTTAAGGGCTTTTCCCGCTGCGTCTTTGGGACCAAGAATACTTTCAATTCTTGGGAACATCCAAAAAGGATCGAAAGAGGGTGGACACATCGGGATCACCTGTGAACTCTGATACAATGTTTTACATTTTGAGCAAGTAAAAAATCACATACAATTTTTTTAGTCTTTTGGGTCCGTTACATGACCAAACACGTACTAAAAAAATATGTTACACGGACCCAACACCCGTGTAAAACATCCCCCTTACACATCAATTTTTTTTTTTATAAAAAAGCCCCCCGACTCGTGAACATACCCAAAGGCTATGTTCACACGGGTTAAATTTGGGGACCCTTTTCCTATTTTGCAGCTACTGTGCTCAATACGAAAAATGCGCCCCGCATTACGGTAATCCCAGTTCCATAGAAACTATGGGAAAACGCCTCCTCTCGCCGGGCGTACAATACAACCCGGGAATAAGTGACATGCCAATTATCAGGGTGCGAACTCCCCCGGGAACACCCTTAAATTCCCCCCCCCCCCCCGGGGCGTATTGTTTCCCCCCTGCATTGGCCGGTAAAACTTAACCAAAGGGTATTTCCCCGGGAAATTTTTTGGATCTGTTTTTGGGATCAGTGTTGTTCCGAAAAATGGGATCCCAACGCGGCAGAAAATCCGAATAAAAGCAGACCCCAACGTATCCAACACGCACTTTTTTGGATGTGTTTTGGGATGCAGAGGACGCACCCTTAGTTTATTATGGGGCCCTGCTGCGTCTTGGACCAAAAATTTGACAGACAATTCTTAGAACGGACCCGGAAGCGGAGTGAATGCACATGATCACTGGCGATGCGTTCTCATATTAAAAGCAATGAAATCACATTGCATTTGCTAGCTGCGTGTTTGGGGCCCTTTTGGGGGCCGACAAGGGCCAAACATGCATCTAAAAGGTTTTTTAAAACGAAGGGGAAAAGAAAGCCGTGTGAACATATTCCCAATTTGGGTTTTTTTTTTTAAAATTTTTTTTCTTTAAAATTTTAACAAAAAAACTTAAAACCCCGGGTTTTTCCAACTAAAAGTAAAAACTGGCTTTTTACATATTTTACAATGAAGGTAAAGCAAGTCAGGTCCCCTTCCCCCATTATTTACATCCTTAATTGTTACACTTTTTGGGGTGGGAGTACCCGGGCGGTGTCGGAGGTCATCTTATCCCCAAATACCCACAACAAACCTTTTTTGCTAATGTACAAATACAATGGATAAGACAAAAGATGGCCACCGCTCCCAAGCATACAAAAACCCGGGGACCCTTTCCCCCTCATTACTGGCTGGGTTTCTGGGGCTGTTTTGGGTTTCCGGTTTGCCATTCTGGAGTCTGGGAAAGCTGGGTGACACCTCCTAGGGGAACTGTGTAAATGGGCGGAAAGTGGGCCCAAAAAAGGGTTATTTTTTTCAAAATTTTTTTTTTTTAATAATAATAAAGTTATAATTTTAGGCAAATTTTCCTAATAGAGCCATAAAAACAGTCTGCATTCAGTGACTCATTTACTACAACTCCCAGCATGCTTCAAACCACCCCGTGCCTCTAATACATGCTGGGGGGTTTTAGTTTCTGAACACGGAGACCCATAATTTTTTTATCCTTCATATTATGCCCCAGCTCTGTTCTTATTTACAGCCTCAAAACCCCCTTATAAGAGGTAGCATTATGCCCACATAAAATGTCCGAACATTGTATTTGTTCCGTCAAAAAAAAACTTTTTTAAAATTTAATCAACATAAATGTAGGGGTAACAAATAGGGGTTAAGCGTCACCTATTTTGTGATGTGAATTTTGACCCTTTAACCCCCCTAGCTTCCAATTAACCCACCAACAATATGGTGACGTGTCGCCTCTCCAGTGATGCAACTTGGTCACGTGACTATTTCTACGCACATGACTGGCTACTAGTAGTGTCAACGGGTCACTTTTTTGTGACGTCACGGGCTTGATCCGGGGTTTGTGTCTGGGCGGGGTTGCACGCAGCCCTACACAGGAAATAGCAGGTACGGAGGTGTCCAGCCGAGGAATGCGAGAGTGCTAGCAGGCGCGCTGCTTACATTGTGAGACCGTGTGCAGCAACAGCCGCCCAGAGAGGAAGCAGCGTGGGAGCAGGTAACTGTGTGACCTTTACTTTGTGTTTCACTTTGTTTATTGTTATTTATTTTAATAATTTTTGTTTGGTTCTGTGCCTGCCGCGCGCCCACCACACACAGAGCAGCTGCCCCCCCAGCACACATTGCCTGCCCCCTGCCCCTCACACAGGAGCTGCACCCCCCCCCCCCAGCACACATTGCCTGCCCCGTGCCCAACACACACAGAGCGCCCCCCCCCCCCAGCACACATTGCCTGCCCCGTGCCCAACACACACAGTGCGGCCCCCCCCCGCACAATTTCCTGCCCCCTGCCCAACCACAGAAATGCCCCCCCCAACAACATTGCCTGGGCCCCCGTGCCCAAACAGAGCGCTGCCCCCCCCCAACACACATTGCCTGCCCCGTGCCCCCTACACAACAGAGCGCTGCCCCCCCCAAACACATGCCTGCCCCCTGCCCACTCAAACAGAGCAGCTGCCCCCCCCCCCCACACACATTGCCTGCCCCGGGCCCAACACACACAGAGCAGCTGCCCCCCCCCCCCAGCACACATTGCCTGCCCCGTGCCCAACACACACAGTCCCCCCCCCCCCAGCACCCCATTTTCCCGCCCCGGCCCAAAAACACCAGGCAGCTGCCCCCCCCCCCCCCAAATTGCCTCCCCCTGCCCAACACAAAAACCCGAGCAGGCCCCCCCAGCACACATTGCCTGCCCCGTGCCCAACACACTCAGAGCACTGCCCCCCCCCCCACACATTGCCTGCCCCGTGCCCAACACACAGCGCTGGGGGCGCCCTCCAGCACACATTGCCTGCCCCGTGCCCAACACACACAGAGCAGCTGCCCCCCCCCAGCACACATTGCCTGCCCCGTGCCCAACACACACAGAGCAGCTGCCCCCCCCCCAGCACACATTGCCTGCCCCGTGCCCAACACACAGAGCAGCTGCCCCCCCCAGCACACATTGCCTGCCCCGTGCCCACACAACCACAGAGCGCTGCACCCCCCCCCCCCCAGCACACTTGCCTGCCCCGTCCCAACACACGGCATGGGCCCCCCCCCCCAAAAAACATTGCCTGCCCCCTGCCCAACCACACGAGCAGCTGCCCCCCCCACCACATTGCCTGCCCCTGCCCCAAACACTCAGAGCAGCGCCCCCCCCCCCAGCACCATTGCCTGCCCCCTGCCCAACACAAGAGCAGTACCCCCCCCCAAAACACATTCCTGCCCCCCTGCCCCCCCCACAGAGCGCTCCCCCCCCCCACCACACATTGCCTGCCCCGTGCCCAACACACATTGCCTGCCCCGTGCCCAACACACATTGCCTGCCCCGTGCCCAACACACATTGCCTGCCCCGGGCCCCACACACATTTCCTCCCCCCGCCCCAAAACACATTGCCTCCCCCTGCCCAACACCAGAGCCGCTGCCCCCCCCCAAACACACACATTGCCTGCCCCGTGCCCACTACACACAGAGCAGCTGCCCCCCCCCCCAGCACACATTGCCTGCCCCGTGCCCACTACACACAGAGCAGCTGCCCCCCCCCAACACACATTGCCTGCCCCGTGCCCAACACACAGAGCAGCTGCCCCCCCACACATTGCCTGCCCCGTGCCCACTACACACAGAGCAGCTGGGCCCCCCCCCCCCCCCAAAAAAACATTGCCTCCCCCTCCCAACACAAGAGCACTGCCCCCCCGCACACATTGCCGCCCCGTGCCCAACCAACCCCGAGCAGCTGCCCCCCCCAGCCAAAATTTCCCGCCCCTGCCAAAACCACAGAGCAGCTGCCCCCCCCCCAGCCACATTCCCCCCCGTGCCCACAAAAAACAGGCAGCGCCCCCCCCCCGCACACATTGCTGCCCCGGCCCCAAAACCAAGAAGCTGCCCCCCCCGACAAATTTGCCCCCCCCCCACCCTACACACAGACAGCTGCCCCCCCCAAAACAATTCCTCCCCCCTGCCCAACCACAGAGCAGCTGCCCCCCCCCAGCACACATTGCCCGCCCCCCGCCCAACACCCGGAGCCCCCCCCCCCCCGCCCCCCCCCACACACATTGCCTGCCCCCTGCCCCAAAAACACACAGAGCAGGGTGCCCCCCCCCCCGCCCCACATTGCCGGCCCCCTGCCCAACACACGAGCAGCTGCCCCCCCCCCCGGAAAACTTTTCCTGCCCCGTGCCCAACACACTGAGCAGCTGCCCCCCCCCACACACATTGCCTGCCCGTGCCCCCAAAACCCCACAGAGCACGCCCCCCTCCCAGCACACATTGCCTGCCCCGTGCCCAACCACACAGAGAAGGGTTCCCCCCCCCCAGCACCATTCCTCCCCCTGCCCCAAAACACAAAAAGGGGAGCTGCCCCCCCCCCCCAACTTTTCCTGCCCCGTGCCCCCACACACAGAGGGAGCGCCCCCCCCCAGCACAATTGCCTGCCCCGTGCCCCCACACCCCAGAGGGAGCTCCCCCCCCCCCACCCACATTGCCTGCCCCCTGCCCAACCCCACACGAGCAAACTGCCCCCCTCCCCGCACACATTGCCCGCCCCCCTGCCCAACCCACAGAGCAGCTGCCCCCCCCCCGCCACTGTGCCGGGCCCCTGCCCAACACACAGAGCAGCGCCCCCCCCCAGCCACATTGTGCCAGGGCCCAACACACACAGAGCAGCTGCCCCCCTCCCAGCCCACATTGCCTTCCCCGTGCCCAACAAAACCCCAGGAACGCTGCCCACCCCCCCAGCACACATTTTCCCCCCCCCCGTGCCCAACACACACCCGAGCAGCTGCCCCCCCCCCCCGGGACACATTGCCTGCCCCCCTGCCCATTCACACAGACAGTGGCCCCCCCCCCAGCCCCCACAGAGCAGCTGCCCCCCCCAGCACACATTGCCTGCCCCGTGCCCAACACACACAGAGCAGCTGCCCCCCCCCCCAGAACCATTCCTGCCCGGGGGGGGGCCGCCCCCCCGTACAAACAGAAAAGCTGCCCCCCCCCAACACACTCAGAAACAAATCCCCCCCCCAACCCCAAAAATTTTTCCCGCCCCCGTGCCCAACACCCCACAAACACTGGCCCCCCCCCCCCTCCCAGCAAACATTGGCCCCGGCCCCCCCCAGCCACATTGCCCGGCCCCTCCCGGGAAAAATTGCCTGGCCCCTCCCAAAACACACATTGCCGGCCCCTTTCCCCGGGACACATTGCCCTGGCCCCTTCCCGCCCCACATTGTCCCGGCCCCTCCCCCCCCCAAAAATTTTCCTGGGGCCCCTCCCAGCACACATTTTCTGGCCCCTTCCCCCCACATTGCCTGGCCCCCTCCCCGCAACACATTGGGCCCGGCCCCTCCCAGCACACATTGCCTGGCCCCTCCCAGCAAAAATTGCCTGGCCCCTCCCATCACAAATTGCCTGGCCCCTCCCAGCACACATTGCCTGGCCCCTCCCAGCCAATTTTCCTGGCCCCTCCCACACCCAATTTCCCCGGCCCCTCCAGGGACACATTTGCCCCGGGCCCCCTTCCCCCGGGACCATTGCCTTCCCCCTCCCCCAAAAATGCATTGGAAATTTAGGAAAATGTAAAAGTTGTGATACGAAAGGGGTTTTCCGCTTTTTAAAAAATAAACCTCTTTAATGATAGGCTGAGTCCAGGCGTATTTTTTGGATGAATGATTTGAAATAAGGGTTTTACTTTTACAGACTGTTTTAACTTGTTTTAATATCAAAAGTGCCGTAAAATAAGTTGTACAGTTGTCGCTCTCCCACCACAGACGTTTATGTATGGGTGATAGAAAGTTTTAGGGTTGTTGGGTTTGGGCTGTTACATTTTGTTCATTATTATTCTGTTTTACGTATTTTTAAATTTTCCCCCGGCATTCCCCAGTCGTTGGGGTGATAAATAGCCCCTTTTTAAAGGGGGAATACGCCCCCCTGTAGTAACAGAATAAAATTGGTAAAGCGAGCGGTCATGCAGCAGCCCCACGATCTGTGGGCCCCCTGCTATTCTGTATATACAGCGCGGGGACGGTAATAAACTGACCTATCATCAGTTCCTCATATATCATGTGAGATGGGCACACCTCTTTAAATGGGTGTTTTGGGGCCAACATTGCTCGTTTGTTTGGAAAATGGGTTAAAAAAAAAAGCTAAGGGGAAATTTTGTATTTGGCACCCGGCCTCTTTTTGTTTTGCGTCATTTTAGCGTTGAATGCGCCTGAAATCTATGAATTTTTTCTATGCTGGTGTAGATTTAGGGGTTTTTTAGCACGAAGCACACTTAGCTCAGGGGTTAAACCCTTTAAAGTGCTCTACCTGTTCCAGCGTAATGCGCCTGGGTTTGCCTACTGAAGCATAAATGTGTAGCTCGGTGGGTTGTAGTGCGCCCGCCTTTTTGCACGCCCCCCCTTTTAAACGATTAGAGTGCCACGGGCGCTCTGTAATGCGTCTGATTACAAATAGAGCGATTGGGGCTACGCTAGTTTTGGGAAAAAAAAGAAGCAACTTTGGGCGTAGCCTCGTTCAAATTTGTCGCCCAACCCCTTGCACACGGCTTTTCCCCCGGTGTAATTGCGGGTTAATGGATTTTTCCCCCCGCAATTAGCCGCGGCGGGTGCGGGGGGCCGGCAGTGCCGGGCCCGTAACTGCCATTATCTTGGCCGTACCGGGCCGTAAAATAAGGCATGTCCTTTTCCCCTTCGGCGTATTCGCCGAGCGGGGAGGGCGAGGAATCCATAGTTCTCTAGGGGAAGCAGTGGTTTCCCGTATTACTGGGACGGTTTGGGGCCCGTACGCAGCCAAACCCGGGCCCCGCGTAGGGCCCCAATCAGCCCCCCAATAAAGCCTTGAACGGGGCCCAAAGACCCCCTTCCCCCCCCGGGAGGCTCGAGGTCTGTCCCAGTGTTTGCTGCATGTGATCTCTGCGGCCTCTATTTGGCTGCAGCTGTCACAGGAATGAAGACCGTTCAGTGCTACGTGGGAGTGAAGGGAAAATCCAGGAGGGAGTACGAGTTTGCTTTTTTTTTTAATAAGCCCGAAGTTAAAACGAGTATGTTAGTTCCAGAACCCCCCTATAATTTAGTCGTTCTTTCGGACTGTTGTATCAGCCTGCAAACTGTGTAGCAAACCCTCAGCAGGTCTGTAGGGCTAAGCAGGAATCCTCTCATGAAATGTTTAAAGTTTTGAGCAATCAAAGGGGTTTTGCCACGATCTAACTCATACCCCTTGCATCCATTTTCTTCAGTCTGTGTGCTCAGAAGGGGGCGGTGTGATTTTTTTTAAAATTGCAGATCATGTGCCCTGCAGGTGACATCTCCGGCCTTTCATCTCTTTTTTCCCCAAAGGTGTCAAACTCCCGGCCCCCAGTGTTGGGAACCTAAACCCCCATAGCCCATTATAGTTTAAAAGAATGTGGGGTTGTAGTTTCCCAAAACGCTGGAGGGCCCGGCAGTTTGACACTCCTCCCTAGTGAAAGAAAGGTCTTTTATTATAGAATTGTTAGTACTAAAATTGTAGCTCAGAGGTAAATTTTTTTGGTTTACAGCACAAGGGTCCTTGGTTAAAAATCTTTGCGAAACCAAACCTGTGGATTTTGTTTCCTCTTTACATACACAGGTCTCAATGAAAGGTTAATTTTATTTATTTGCACGTTTGACTTTAAAACTAACTATCCAAAGGACAGGAGTGAATGACAGCCCCGGGGGGTTTGAACACTGTACTGCCTGGAGGAGAGGTGATGCCTGAGCATGTGCGACCGGACTGGGGAATCTCAGCCCTGGTCTTCCTCCTGGGGTGACTGGGGGAAAAAAATGGTCAAATAAAAGGGAGCTAAAACAAAAACGTGCAGAATTTTTAATAATGTGAAAATGGTTTTTTATTTAAGTTTCAAACTTCCCCCGTCAATTTTACTTTTGGCCCAAAAACCCCTTTAATGATAAAAAGAGTAAAAATCCAAAACGTTTCTTATATACATGGTATTTTGAATTCCACCCGTCTGTGGTAGTTACCTGGAGAAGCTCTCTATTGCCCCTGGTTTAGTTGTGATAGATGGCGCCTATGCGTATGAATGGATGAAACTCATTTTGTAGACGGTGATGAGTTTTCCCCAATATTTTGTCGGCCCCCCGCTTGTTTTCTCCGCTCCAGTTTTTGTGGAACAACCCCCTTTTGCCTTCTAAGTATATAGGGTTTGTTGGGATCTGTTTTATTTTTCAAACTTTCAAAATGTGATCATAGAATTTTTTTTTTTTTTTTTTTTTTTTTTAAAGTCCTAATGGGGTTGTCATCTTATCAAAAAGTCATTGAAATAGCAAATGGGCCTTAAAGAGGTTTTCCCCCATAGGTTTGCTGCTTTTTATGTTTTAAAATATTTAAAAAAAAGTCATTTTGCCCAAAAAGTGTCCCTTAACGTGTCCCCACCTATTTTAGATTTCCCCTCTTGTATGGGCTGCATCAGCTCCCCGGGGCGCTAAGCTACAGACCGTTTGATTTTATCCTGATAGGCTGCCGCATGGTTGCTTTATGCTAAGACCTGGGTTTTCTGCAGCCCAGTAGAAACCCGTGAACACGCCCTGAATTAAAAAAGAAACTAAAAAAACAGGACTGGGGTTTTAAAAAGAACATTAGTGAGAAACAACCCCTTTTAAATAAAATAAACTTGTACTTACCTGGTGCCTGTTTCCCGCGGTTCGTCTCTCCGGGCTTCTGTTGGACGCGCCGCCCTTTCCCCCCGTGTTTGTTGCAACAGTCATAGGCCTCTAGCTTACATCGCTGTTTGGAGCAGTTCTTTTGCAAACAGTGATGCAAGTTGGTGGACAAGACAAACGGGCAGGAATAAGTAACAGCAGGAGCTGGGGGCCGGGCCCCAAAGGGGAAAGGGGGAGCAGAAGTGTTTTTTTTTTTTTTTTTAAATTTTGGGTTTAAAGGGGAAACCCCTGCCCACATTGACCGGGGTATCTGATCTGCAGGTTGCTTGTTATAGAGCAGAAGGGGGTGAGCAGATTGATGGTTTTGTGTGGAAAGATTCAGTAGCATTTGTAATTTATATTTGTTAAATTATATTTTTAAGTTCCTGGTTATTCTTAAGGAGTCCAGTAGGCGGTGTTATCCGTGATTGACCGTTATCTCGGTATACACATTGATACAAGGAAAGCTATTAATAACACCACCTACTGCACTCTTTAACCCAGAATAAGCAGAAAATTTTAAAAGAATAAAATTTTTTCACTGGGTCTTTCCCTTTCCAAAACTACTGTATTTATCCAAACTCTCGGCTTTCCCCCTGCTTTATAACATACCGCCCACCCGAAACAATAGCATGTTTTAGTGGATAGATTCCCTTTTTTAAAAGGGGGGGTTTTCCAGGAAAGGGATTTCATGCCCCGTTTGTCTTGCTTCGGCCTTGTGGCCAAAAGAGGGTGGGTATGATTTGTTTAAAAATACATACCCTGGGGATTAGCAGGCTGAAAACCCCTGCTTTTCCCCCGCTGTCTCTCAACTCTAGTCAAAAAAGGGCTGGTTTAGTAAACTTCAAATTTTAACGGGGTGGTTTTTACTTCTGCCTTTTTACCATAGGGGTTTTTAGGGTTCCCAAAACTGCAGAGAAGCCAAACAAAGTGTTTTTTTTTTTTTTTTTTCTGAGTGGGCCCCCCCCCATTAAAAAAATTGAGGTTTTTTGTTTTTTATCTATTGCACGTTTGATTAATTTAAACCCAAAGGGGTAACCCGGAGTAGAAAAAGACCAAAAAACCTTTTGGTTTTTAAAAAATCACCGCAGGAAATGTGGTTGTGTGATTACTTTGGCTTTTTAAAAAGCCTAAAAGTAGCTGTAGTGATGCTGAGGGATGTGTGGCAGAAAACCCCAATCGGTTTTGGGGGATTGAGAAAAATGTACTCCACATGCTTAGTTCCTGCATGGGTTTGAACCCAGGACACCTATACTAAAAGGCAGAAGTTCTAACCCAAACACCTTACCTTGTAGATATTCCCATTTCCCTTTTTCCCTAAACAAAAACTCTGTTGACTAGAATGAGCCAAAACTGTGGGGGAAAAGGCATGGTGATGTCAAGCCTGCTGGGTCACATGATATGCAGTTCAAACGGCTTATATCCCGCCCTCTTATGAACGCACAGAGCTGAAGCAGGACAGGAATGCCTTTTTGGTAAAACCCCCCTTTAAAGGGGTATTCCGGTTCAGAGAAACATTAAATAATAAGCTGCTTTTCCCCAATAAAATAAAAACAGAACCGTATCTCCCCCCACCCCCCTTCATTTCAGCGCTTTTTTCCCCGGTTCCCCCTGCTCTGGTGACTTCCCAAAAGAGACGGGAAATGGGGGACCAGTGCGGAAGGGAGGTGGGGGAAGGGGGTTCTAGGTTTTTTTTTTTTTTTTTTTTAATTTCCCCATCGCCTTTTTTTTGAGCTGGATAATTTTAAAGGGTTTTTTCCCACATTAATTTTACGTGGGATCGCAAAATGGTTTTAATCATTTTTCTAAATATATGTGATTACAAAAAGTAAAAGGTGGAGTGAGCTGCCTTATCTCCCCCTTAGTTCTTAAAAGTTTACATTAACACCCCGGGAGCTAACAGGGAGCTGCTCGGCTTTTTGCCCTTTTTATCGGGTGACAAACAGAAGGATTTGCAAGGGTGGGGGAAAAAGTGATTTTATATTTTGCTGTAAGAAGAACCACTTTTTGTAATTTTATTTGATAAACTTTGCAGACACCCCCCCTGTTCCTCACCCCTTGCTCACCCCCCCCCCCTTTCACCCCTGTTCTGACTCAGATGTTTTTTTATATTCCCCCTGAGCTGAGATAACAGGTAAGGAACTCACTCCGTGGCAAAACCCCTTTTAAAGGCCGTTGAGGCCAGGAGGTTCAGGATTAAGAGATTTTCAAGCTCACTTGTGCCTTTTGTATTTCTATGACCTTTCATGAGAAATTTTGCTGTATGTATTAACATTAAGTTTTGTTTTGCAGAAAGGATCCCCGATATTCATCCAACCGTTTACGAAAGGGTAAGGGGGATGCCTTCCCCATGCCAGGGTGTCAAACTGGGGCCCCCCCAGCTTTGGAAACTACAACTCCTCGCCCACTTTTTAAAAGATTATTAAATGCATGATGGAGTTGTATTTCCCAAACCTGGGGGGGCCGCTTTTTTGACACCGTCCCCTATGGGGTTACATTGTGTTTCATAGTTCTAGGGACTCGTTTCATTTTTCACTTACTGTGATCTCCTCCTCTGTCTGAAAGCCCCACACAAAGTGCCAGCAGACTGTATGTACCCCTCTCAGGGGGTTTTCTGGTACGCTTCCCCCCCCCATTTTCTGAGCAATACTTTTTTAAAAGGGACCCCCCCCCCCCCCCCTCTATAACTTAAACGGGGCACCAGATGCGTATAAAAACTGGTTATCGAAAACTTGACGACCACAAAGGGTCATTATTCGTTAACCCTTCGTTTGCCATTGGCCCCCACCCTAATTTTGTCCAACGGTTGTCCCGGCTGCTGACTTTTTTAACACCCTATATTTGGGGGATACTGCGCAGGCGCCTCTGTACCTTCCATAGGGAAGTGTCACGGACAAGAAAAGCTGGGTAAAGCTCCCCGCAAAAACTTTACACCTCCCCCTTCATATTTTGGTTAGTACTTTGAATGCAAGGGGAAAAAGGTAGTAGATCTTTAAAGTGGGGGGATTGTTCATCACAGCTTCTGTATTTAAATGAAATCCAAGGAAGAAGGATGCCGAGCTGGACAGGAAGATTGAAGCCCTGCGCAAGAAGAATGAAGCTCTTGTCAGAAGACACCAGGTAGATATAACCTCAGTGTCATGAAACCGGAGCAGGGTGTGCACCGCTCCACCTTTTTATTAATAGACGTATGTTGTTCTAGATGAAGGGTAAGATATCTAATATATGTTCTTATTGTGATGAATATATATATTACAACGCAGATCATTAGTGTTGAATGGGTTGTCTGACAACCCCCTGTGCAGGTTTGGAGGGGTGTAAAATAAAAACAAAACACTGCTGGAGCTCTGTTGTTACCTAGCAGTGTCATCATCAGGGCTGTGGAGTCGGTAAACCATGGCTTCTGTTTCAGTAAAATTGTAACATCAGGCTTTTTCTCACCTAATGATACAATATTCAAGCTATTTAGGTAGAACATAAAATGTATTTATTGAATATGACTTTATAACATAAAAAACTTTAATACATTGTACATGTGTGAAACGCTGCAGGAAATAGGGAGGGGGAGAGAGGTAACAGTTTTCAACAAAAACTTCCTGAATAACATTTGTGGAGTCTGAATTTGCTCTGAGAAATAGTATTGCCTCCATCAGATCCTTCATAGGTGACCACACATCTGATCTCATTATTTACAGGCTAGAGAACAGCTTCTCTACACTAACTTGGGTTGGTGGCAAAGCGGTGACCACAGGGGCAACATCTCTAACAATGTCAGGGTATAAAGGAATTGCCTCAGTTTTGATGAACGGCTGCACTCTTCTACTTCTTTGAAAGCAAGTGAAAAATTTTGCTGAAATCTGGTCAATCTGTTTGCTATGGGAGTGGAATCTTTTCCCCTGTGGTAACGCTTTGCCTCCTCCGTGTCATCCAAATACTTTTCAAAATTAAACTCCTCATCTGAGACTGAAAATATGGGAGCAGTAGCACTGGCAAGACCTAATTCCTCTTGCTCTTGGCACTGCATTGAACTAACTGCACAAATGTATTATATATTTTTGGAGTCGGTCCATTTAATAACAACTCCACCAAAATCACACCGACTCCACGACTCAGACTCCCAGCTCTGATCATCATGTATGTGGGTTGTGTCACTGTGAAGCCAATCACTGGCCTCAGTGGTCATGTGACCCAAATATATCATGTCCCTGCTGGGAGTCTAGTAGGAACGGCTGGAACCTCGGTGGCACTGGAATAGCAGCAGCTGTCGAGGCGTGACTCCTTTGTATCTTTCAGCACTTCTAGTCTGTATAGGGGTTTGTGAAAACGTCCGGCAATTCCTTTAACTGCCTGGTACCAGATATGGCCATGTGTTTTAGCAAGTTTTATCAATACAGGTTCTAGGTACAGCTTTAAAGGGGTTTTGCAATGAAGTGAGTTCCTTACCTCTTAATCTGCACAGGAGAGAAGATAAACAAAGCATGCTGAGTCATGAGGGAGTGAGCAGAGAGCGAGGGAGCGTCTGCAAAGTTTACTCAAATAATTACATTACAACCAGTGCATTCTCTATACAGCAGACAGCCTCATACACTGCACTTTTCTCCCCAGCCCCCTGCAAGCTCCTTCATGTTCCCTGTCATCAGATAAGAAGTGCAAACACGCAAGCGCGGCCAGATCAGCTCCTGTCTAGGTCCTGGTCGTCTCTAATGTAAACTGTCAGGAAACAATGCTGTAGCTCTGAGGCTTTACTTTTTGTAATCGCATATATTTAGAAAAGTGATTAAATACCCATTTTGGAGGATCCCACGTCAACATTACATCGTGGCAAAACCCCTTTAAAGAAGGCCAGTCAATCAGGATACAACACAATTTTATTTAACATAGGAATTTATCAAATATGATCAAATAATAACATATGAGTAATATGATAAACTGGTTACAGGAAATAGTGTGACATTGGGGACAGTTTTGCTAAGTATGTATTTACAAAGGTTAAATACTTACAAACTTCACCTGGAGCTTACATCACCTGTTCATAAATATTCAGCCAGAGAGCTTAATGGCGAAAATAGGGAACACCAGGGACCTCAACATCAATGTGAGTGTCCTCAACGCTGGGTATAAGAGCTTCTGAAGTCGCCAAAGTTTCTCTGGTTCTTAAATGTCTTAAACAAAAATACTGGCAGACACAACCTACGTATTGCGTCAGCTTAGAGCACAGAGGTCTTTTGTATTACCTCATCCTGCACCAGGGAAGGGCCAGCTTCGAGTCTAAGATAAGGAATACAAAATCCCTCCTAAACCAGACGATGAGGCCCCATTAGATCGTAAATTAAGCAACCTGAGTCTGTAGGCTTGAGAAATAAACCGAGGTAAGCAAGCCTGTGTGATTATAGCTGGTGATACAAAAATGGAAATTCTAATTAGCTTAATATACAAGAAATGGAGATTAAGACATCAAATAGTCACAAATTTCACTAGCACTGCACCATGGAAGAGTCATATGCTCATCAGCTATATGTACCTTCACAGCACATGTATCACTGGCTTGTGTAGATTTCTGGTGACACCTGTCTGGATTTATACGCACAGTCAGACGGACTTTCTCATCAGTTTACATGAGGACATTTTTTATTTTTTTTTGCTTGGATTAGAATAGCCAAAATAAATCCCTGCTTATCCTCATGGAGGGTTTCTTTTCCAATCCTACTTTACATAAGGCTGTCCTAGTGGTATGTCTGTCATAGGATTGGATCCCTACTATAATCCTCACTAATTTAGTCTTTAGTCACCACTCCCTCCGTTCTGCTGTGGGATTTATCTTCTTTGGTGTCCAGCATAACATAATGTGGGATGTACACAAGTCAGGTCCTATAAAGTCCACACTAGTGCACTGCTAGAAGTTTACTACTCTTAGTATTCTGTAACGTGGAACAAAATGTACATCTGTCTTATTGGTGCTAGAAGAAGGGGGATAAGACTTCAGGTCTCATGTCTAGTTCCCAAATAGTGAAGATCATACAGAATTTTAGGGAAAAAAAAGGGGAACTTCTTTTCCTTGAATATCATCATGGGCAGGGACTTACCTTAAAGGAGTTGTCTCCCCACAGGGTTTCAAAATGTATGCAGAAAAAATTTGTCCTTTTTCCAAAATAATTGCATTGTTTCGCTTTTTCTATAGATCAATGAATTATTCCTCCACTATTAAGTTCTTTTTGTAACCCCAAAAACCAAAACCTTTTGGGTGTTTTTCTGAGATAAACAAGATGTCTCCACAGGTCCCGCAGTGCAGTCAGCCTGTGCTGAGACGTAAAACCCTTTTTATCTCAAAAAACAGCTTTTGTATTAAGGGCTTGTTTGGGGAACGAAAAAGCCCAGAGGGTTTTAAAGCACTTTAATTCTCTTAAGAAAAACAAGAGGAACTATGCAAATATTTGAAAAATGCAAAATTTTTTCATGCATTTGAAACCCTTTTTGGGAGACAAAACCCCTTTAAGGTATCAAGCCAAGCCACTAGGGTCAGAGAGGTGATGGATTGAATATTGAAATAATTTCAAGATCTATATTACTCCTTTTTGTTTCATTTTTATGTAATAATTGTTTGGCTGTTTTGAACCTGCCTATTTAAAAGGGTTGTCTCACTACAAGGATTGCTTTTTATGTAAAAGAGCTTGCAAAAACAAGTCACTTTGCAATATATGTCCATTAACATTGTCCTACCTATTCTGAGATATCCCATCTTGTTTGGGCTGCACCAGCTCCTCAGGTCGCTATAGCTACAGACCTGTTTGATCTATCCTAAAAGGCTGCCAGCACTGGTTGCTATAGCTACAGACCTATTTACTCTCACATGATAGGCTGATAGCACTGGTTGCTATAGCTAAAGACATGGCTTCTACTGCAGCCTAGTGGAAGCCAGTAAACACGCCCCTGAATTCAAAATGAAACCAAGAAAACAGGACTGAAGTAAAATGAATCAATGTAGTGAGACAACCCCTTTAACTTACAAGCAATCATCCATTTGGCTGGTTTTAGACTCTAATCAGATGTATGTGATGTTCAGGGTTGTCTTCTGATGTTTGTTTGTAAAGCTAAATTGTCAAATTTAATAAAAATGTGGTTAAAAAGAAAGGGGAGGGATAGAAAACGCGCTACCCCTTGTTTAGTGGGTTAATATAGTAAAATTTCACAAATGGGGCCTAAAAGCTCCGCACCTTGCAGAGTTATGGTGATCTGCTGCTCCTCCTAGGGCACTGTTTTGCTATGCACCTCAGCATTCGAGGTATAACAGTAAAAAATAAATCTACCAGATAACCTGCTATAGGAGTAAAATAGCTGAGTAATTTAGGGGATTCTCCATATGTAAAGATAGTGTTGTGACAAAGGCAAGCCGTTATAGTGGAGCAAAAGTACATGGAACTATAAAAGCCACAGCTACTTTAGCCGATGTTGGAAAAACATGTGCAGGGTTAAAGGGGTTGTCTCACTACATTGATTCATCTCACCTCAGTCCTGTTTTCAGTTTCATGCTTGAATTCAGGGGTGGTTTACTGGCTTTACCGACCTGCACTGACGAGTTGCTGAGGATACCAGGTCTGTAGCTATAGCAACCAGCGCTGGCAGCCTTTCAGGAGAGATCAAACAGGTCTGTAGCTATAGTGACCTGAGAAGCTAATGTAGCCTATTCAAGAGGGGATATCTAGGAATAGGTAGGATGCGGTTAATGGACATATATTGCAAAGTGACTTGTTTTTGCAAAATCTTTAACATAAAAAGCAATCATTGTATTGAGACAACCCCTTTAAGTGAATGGAACATTCGGCCTCAATGCTATTCTGCAGATATCTTGTGCGCTTGCACTGACGCGTGCCCCATACTTGCACTGTTGTAGCATATACTGTACTTGCAACTTCCTTACATTTATTAATCTCTCACTTCCAGATGATTGAGGAGGACCGAAAACGGGCTGAACAGGAGGGAATTGCTGTGACCACCCCAAGGAAAGCCAAACACCTGGACGGCGAGCCAGACAAGGCTCGGAAAGAAAAAGAGAATTTTTCCATCACTCTTGATGTTTCTGTTGGGGTAAGAGTCAGTACTATGATGAGATCTGTATTGGTGGTGCATTAACTGCCCATGGTACTGTAGTTAAAGTAGTAGGAGGGTCTGTAGCTGCACCCTGAAAATTCAATTTTTTTTTTTATTTTTTTTTAACATCTTCAGGGATCTGTCCTGACCTCTGTTCAAGTGACAGGTGGTACATATTTGCTGCATTAACCAAGATGTAATAGGCTAGTATGTGTGAGAGCAGGGATATACTATATTGTGTGTAATAGGGATTTTCCAGAAATTTGCACTGATAATCCTACAGGTAGGTAAAGGCCAGGAATTACACTGTCAGGGGACAGACCTCTCTTTTTATGTATGGGGTTCATGTAGGTAATAGTTAAAGGGGTTTTCTCACGACAAAGATTAGCTTTCAGCATGAAGGGGCAGTTAAATGAAGACTTTTTCTAAATACATTGGTCAAAAGATTTTTTTTTAGTCATGGCACATTTTATATTCTGAGTGCACACAGGTTTCTATGGTTACCTGGTTCCCGAACCGCAGCTCTTTGCTGTCTCATTAACACAGGAGTGAAAGCAACTAATTGTCCCTAAAAAGATTACAGATAAGCCATTGTGTTCGCTCCTCACAGCACATGTACCTTGTGTTTACGGAAGAGAGGGCATCTCCTGCACTTGGCAGTGTAAGGGCTCAGCTACTTAGAGAAGCTAAATATGCTATTCACTGCTATAGAACCACCCATAGCCTGAAGAGACAATGTCAGTGTAAAACTGCTTGTGACTCTGAAAACAACCTATTGAGAATACCCCTTTTTAACGAACAGTTGACTGGTTAATGGGCGTTTCGTCAAGCAGCCATGCACTTCTCAGTCCATTTTGGGTGTTTTGGTTGTTCAGACTGGTCATACTACTTCAGTGACACCAGGTAAAGGATGAATGATCTTTCAGGGAATGTTCAAGTTAAGATTATTCCAGGCCAAAAAAATTCATCTAATTGTCAGATGAAAGTTTTATATATTGATGGGACTCAACTATTGTTTTATGAAATTTGTCCCTTGGTTGAAAACATCCATTTTCATGTGCCTGCAGGCCTCACCACGTAACTTGAATATCAGATTACATTGGGTGGATTTATTTAGTCTGTAACCCTAGAAACAAGTGTACAGCTCATATGCAGACGTATGAGGAGGAACTCTTAGCTGGCGTAGATTTCAGTGTCCGGTGCACATACTGCTAAAAGATGTGCTAAATATATTGAGGCATGCCTGTTTATACACTTGACGCATCTTGATCCACCATTATGTGCATGAATATCGGCATACGTAATATTGGTCTTAAAGGGGTTTTGCCACGATCTATTGTTGACGTGGGTATTTAATTACTTTTCTAAATATGTGTCATCAAAAATGTGAAATATGTGAGATCTACAGCCTGACTTACATGCCCTTTGCTTCCTGACAGTTTACATTAGACACCAGGAGCTGATCTGGCCACGCTTGCGTTTGCACTTCTTATCTGATGGCAGGGAACATGAACCAGCTTTGAAGAGACTGGGGAGAAAGATCTTGTATCTTTTGTATAAAGAATCCAGTGGTTGTAATGTAATTAACTGAGTAAACATGCAGACGCTCCCTAGCTCTCTGCTCAGCACCCGGCCCTATCCCACTGCAGTCCTGAAGGAATAAAAGAGAGCTGCCTGCTGAGCTCATCTTCTCTCCTATGCAAATAAGAGGGAGAAATAAAACGCATATAGCTTGTGCACAATACAGTTCTCCCCTGTGGATTAGCCAAACAATGTTTGCTCAACTATAGAGACTGAATATCGGGAACATGCATGGGAGGTGGAGCGATGATATCACAGAGGAGGTACTTGGTTTTTTAAACACAGAAACACAACGCCCCTTTTTTCAGGGCTCAAGAGGGGAGTATCAGCCTGTTAGGTAAAGAACTCACTTCTTGGCAAAACCCCTTTAACTCCTTAACGACCGCCCACCGTCTTTAGACGGCGGGCATTTCAGGTCGTTCGTCTGCAGCGATGTCTTTAGACGTCGCTGCAGACGTCGGAGTTTGCGGCGCCCGGCGCCGCAATTGTGCTGGGATCAGGGTTGTACTACATAGCCTCGATCCCAGAGCATGTCCTGCAAGTATCGGGGAGCGGAGGAAACCCTCTGCAACACGGTGCTTTAACCCTTTGATTGCGGCGGTGCGTTACCGCAGCGCAATCAAAGGCGTCCCCTGCTATGTCGGGTGAACGGGTGATCGGAACACCCGGTGACCCGACAGAGCTCAGGGAAAGGCTGCACAGTCAGCTCTGGGGACCTAGCGTGGCCCCAGAGCGGTCGGTGTAAGAAGCCAGTGATTAGGACGCACGGTGTGCTGTCCTAATCACTGCCTGTGTCAGACTGACAGAGATTATAATGTATTAGCATATATGAATATGCTAATACATTACTAAGTGTAAAAATTTTTTTTTTAAAAATGTAAAACAGTTCTCCCTTCAGGTAATTAAAAAAAAAAGTACAAAAAACCCCATAAAAAGTGTTAAAAAAAATAATAAAAAAAATAAAATAAAAATATTTAATTAAAAATAATTGTGCATAAATTACACACACAAAAAAACCTACAATATTTGGTATCCACACGACCGTAATAACCTGTAGAATTAATCTAACAAGTTAAGTGTGAAATGTGAATGGTGTAAAAAAAAAAAAGTTAAAAAAAAACATTTTTTTTAATTTTTTTTTTTTAAAAATACTGCAATTATTTATAAGTGAACTTAAACTATTCCCCCATAAAGTACAACTCGTCTTGAATAAAACGAGGCCTCATCCAACTGCGTCATTGAAAAAATAAAAAAGTTACAACTGTTGAAACGCATGGAGGCAAAAACGAAAAAATGTTCTGGTCATTAACTACTTTTCAGGCGTTCGGCTTAAGGGGTTAATGAATACCTCCTCAGTAGGTCTTAGAAATTCTTTGTCAATTAGAGGTCGTGATACCCCTTAATGACCACTTACAAAAATGGGATTTTTTTTTTTCCTTGTCACATGACCATGGTCTCTTTATTTCAGGAGAAGAGAGTAGTAAACGATGGGAAATCGCCAAAAGCCTTGCATACGTCTCCACGCTCTGAAACGTCTCCTCGCTCTGAAACTTCTCCTAGAAGTCCCACTCACAGGACCAGTGGCCGCCCAGGACACTTTTCAGGTGGACGAACCCCACAAGGGGATAGACATGGAGAGGCATTTAAAGGAGAAGGTGATGGCAGTCACCCATCTGAATGGGCAGGGAGAGGAAGGAGGATTCAAGTCGCAGATACTTCAAAGAGAAGTCCGAGGATTCCTAGTGATGATTCTCACGGAGAACGATGGTCAGCATCTCCTAGAGGAGGTGGAAGAGGTCCAGGCAGGGGCGGTGGCAGAGGCATCGTTCATGGAGGACAGGTGGATAGCGTTACAGGACCTGACCGAAAAGTAAAGGTATTGGAATTGAGCTGCTTGTCACGTTTAATGTTTTCTTTTTGGATAAACCATTTAAAAGGAGCGAGCCTGGGGCTCAGTGGTGGCACTATTGACTGCCGCACTGTTGTTCTGGGTCCTTATATACATGGAGTTTGTAGTCTCGTCCCTTGTTTGTGTAAGTTTTCTCCAGGTCCTCCATGTTCCTTCTGAACTCAAAAGCAGGCCGATAGATTATGAATTGGAAAAGGAACTGACCATGGAAAGTCTAGTGGGGTTACGGTATGTTCACATGGTGTACTTGCTGGGCATAATTGCGCCAACGTACACCCTGCAAATAAGGTAAAATCATAGCACTCATTGAATGCTATGTTAAAAGAATGTATTACCCCGCATGTACCGTACGACCGTAAAAAGAAGGGACATGTCACTATTTTCGGGTGCTTACACGCCAAGGAATATGAAACTAAATAGGAGACAGGGCCTTGCGCTATTGAAAGTATGCACTGGTGTATTGCAGAATGTACCTGTGTGCACCGCAATACACCATGTGAACATTCCCTTACATACCAAAATCTCCAAATTGTCCCAAAGTCAAAAACGTTATTAAAGGAGTTGTCTCCCCACAGGGTTTCAAAGAATGCATGAAAGAAATTCTCTGTCACTTCCTGGTTCAGACTAATTTGCATAAGCTTCCATTACAGCTTCTGTTTTGCTTTCAGATAGCTAATTAATTAGATTGCTTCTCAACATATCACAGGACTTCTTATCTGCATCCCAAAACAAAAGCCTAATTTACAGAGCTGTTTACTTGAGATAAATCAATGCTTTTTACTTGTCTGGCAGCACAGGACACTGGCTTGGACACTGTTGTGAACCTGTGGATGACTCCACTCTCTGTTATCTCATTGAACAAACAGCCTGGGAGATTTGTTTAAGGTCGTGTTACTGAGGGACTGAAAATAGCGCATGGAGGTAATAAATTCACTTGTATCTCCTTTGGGTGAAAACAGTGGAACATGCAATATATTTGGAAAATGTCTTTATTTTTGTTCCCTACAATTTGAAAGCTATTCTTTGTAGCGAGACCCCTTTTAAGGGGGTCTTCTCTTCCAATTATCTAAATACTCCCAAAGTGGGAAATATAGTTTCCAGTAGGAAAAAATATAAAATTATTTTTTTTTTTTATTTTTTTTTTTTTTTAAAAACAGAGGTCTGCACTAGTTGTGCTTTCCTCGGAAGGGGGGCATAATCTGTAAAGGGTTTTCTCTAAGGAATGTGTATAAAAAAAATGCTCATTTTTTAAGCCCATTTTTTATGTTAAACACATTTTTTGGGAATTTTTTTTTTTTTTTTAAATTTTTCATATCCCTTTCAATATTTTTTTTTATTCTTGAGTCCTGCAGTGTTCTTTTTGGGCCCAAATTGGCCTTGTTTTGCCTGCTTAACAGCAGTAAAGAGATTTTTTACAGTAGCTTCATGCACACAGTCCCATTTCACTTCTATAGGAGAGTTTTCTAGTCCTGTTTTGTGACCTGTGAAAAAAAGTCAGGTGCGGGGAGGGGGAAAGGGTGAACTGGACATCCCCTTTTTGGACTGGTGGATCCTCTTATCTATTCACACTGGTGTCTCCTTTCAGTTTGACCCTCTTTGTGCTGATAATTAGCAGAAAACTGAGAAACTTTCTCTACAGAACAGTAAGTGTTAGACTATTATTAGACTTAGTGGCCACAGTGAAAACTGCAGGACTTAAGAATTATTAAAAAATATTGAAAATGATATGTAAAATTTAAAAAAAAAAAAAAATAAAAAATTCTTAAAAAATGTGTTTAACATACAAATGTGAGTTAAACAATAAGTCCTTTTTGATGACACATTCTCTTTAAGCTGTGGTTCTGCGCTGAAAGGCGGTGGCAACATGGTAGCAAAGAGGACTGAGTTATCAGAGAATATATTCGGTGCAACAATTGGCTAAGTTTGTGTTCGTTAGGTTTTTTATGCTCTCCATGACAAATCTTTTACACGAACACAGGATTGTCTCTCAGAAGGTTAGCCATATCAGTTATGTAAGACATCCGTGTCAATTTTCTCTTGGATGCTAGAATGATTTTCATTGTCCTAAAACTGTTGCAACATATTTATAAATATACTATTGTTACTGATGCATAAGATTTTGAAAAATACACTGTAACTGAGTACAAATTAAAGGGGTTGTCTCACTACATTGATGCAGCTTACCTCCGTCCTGTTTCCTTGGTTTCACTTTGAATTCAGGGGCGTGTTTACTGGCTTCTACTGGGCTGCAGCATAAGCCAGGTCTGTAGCTACAGCAACCAGTGCTGGCGGCCTATCAGGATAGATCAAACAGGTCTGTAGCTATAGCGACCTGAGGAGCTGATGTAGTCCATACAAGAGGGGTTATCTAGGAATAGGTAGGACACTGTTAATGGACATATATTACAAAGTGACTTGTTTTTGCAAGATCTTTAACATAAAAAAGCAATCGCTGTAGTGAGACAACCCCTTTAAGTAATATATCAATATGAATGTTTTTTGAGCCCAAAAAAAGTAGGCTGATGGGTTAACTTGCTTCTTATGACTAAGGCTATAATGCCTGAGAAAGGAAAGCTAGAACAGGAGTCCTACAGGGGTAAGAGACTGATGTGAATGATCACCATGCTTAATATGGCTGTATAAACGGTGGCAAATAATAACTTTCTGTGTAACCTGTCTTTCTGGTGAAGTGGAGCTCCTACCTGCTTAAAAATCTATAAGTTTAGCAGTTGTGGTTTTCTCTTTTAGGAATGGGACGAGAAGAGAAAGCAGAATATAGAAAAGATGAATGAGGAGATGGAGAAGATTGCCGAATACGAAAGAAGCCAAAGGGTAAGCGGTGGCCTGCATCCTTCTGGGTCCACCATTGTGACTTCTCTTTTGGCACAGAAACAGACTTGATGTAAATTATTAAAACGGTGGATTCAAAGGTGCCGGATAGTGATAGTAGCTGAAAATCTGCTCATTGCCATACATGCTCTAAGAGTGAAGCTGAGCTTTATAATACAAACTGGGTAGCTGGACTTTCTTACATCAGATGCCTGTATAGTGGCTGGTGCAAGTACTACACTTCCCAGAACGCAAAGTAACACAGAGCTTGCTCTGCTAATCACAAAGCCTGCTGGGAGATTATATAGAAGCATGTAGAATACGACAGTATGAAGATTTTTGGCGCATTACATAGAGCTTAATGCGCCAAACTTCTCTCAAAGTTCGGTGCATTACACTCTATGCCCAAAGTTTGGCGCATTAAGCTCTACGCAATGCCCCAAACTATGTATGGGCATAGAGTATAATGTGCTGAACTTTGAGAGACATATGAAGGAAGGCGCTTCAAAGTAAATTATTGCATTCATTATATTCAGTGTATAATGCACCTGAATGTATTAAAGTAGATGTTGTGTGATTAAAAATGATGTCTAAAGTTCATCGTGTTGCCTGTGCGTTTGGCGCATAATGAAACGTTGGCGCATTACTAATGCGCCAAACATGTATAAAGGCTATAGATAGGCTGGAAATAAAAGAAAAGTCATTAGAATAGCATGTCGGTGAATAGAAACAATGGTAGTGGTTTTGCTTGGTGGACCACAGATAACGGCAAGACCTGTGCTGTGCTGGCTCTTGTATGTAGAATAAAGGGTGAGAGCAGCAAAAGTAAATTTCTAATTTAATGTAGTAAAAATTAAAAAAAAAAAAACTTAACACAATCAGTGGGTTATTTAATGTAAAACTAGTTTTAGATTCTATTAAATTTAAATACATTTTATAGGAGATTTTTATATTTTTGGGATATTATATATTTTTAGATTTTTGTGTATATAACATTGTTATAAAATATAAAAATTTAATTTTATATAGTTTGAAAATTATCATAAATTATTTTTTTATTATTGTACTGGTGGAAGTTGAGAAAAGGGACATTTTGAATTGTATTTTTGCTGCTCCCACCCTTTATTCTACATATTGAAGAGCCAGCACAGCATAGGTATGACTGGAACCTGTGGTCCACCAAGCAAGATCACTACCATAGTTTCTATTCACCGACATGCTATTCTAATGACTTTTCTTTTATTTCCAGCCTATCTATAGCCTTTACACGTTTGGCGCATTACATAGAGCCTAATGCGCCAAACTTTGTATGGGGCATAGAGTGTAATGGCCCCTTTACAGGTTTTTGGCCGCGATTGGAGCTCTGTACTGCGCCCCAGAAAATTTCACGTCTTATCGCCCAACTCCGGGGGGCCCCAAAGCAATTATACGGTAATTTACATCTATCTCAGTGAAGATACAGTGGATGCGTAAGGTCCTCCCCCATCCGGCAAATCCGCCGGGGGAGAATGAATCACTTTATTACGGCGGGAGCGCATAACAATGCTTGTCTATGGGGCCGAGCGGGCCCCGCCGGCTCCGGCCCCCCCCCCCATCCGCCCCTTATCGGTGGATTTGTGCCTATACGGCGCACAATCGTGGGAATAACCTGGAACACGGCTAATCGCCAAACTTGAGAAGTTTGGCATAGCTTAGTATGGCCAATCTCATACTGTCGTATCAACTCTTCTCATTTATTAGAACTGGTTTGGCGCAAGTAAAAAAAATAAAAATCAATTAACATGTTGCCAATTACATCTTTATTTCTGTGCAACTGTGTATATTTCTTGTAGGATGGTGTAAGGGAGAAAAATCCAATCCGCAACGTCCTTGATGATCCTAGGAGGACAGGCCCCCTTGCGGACATTGACAGGAAGGAGGGAAGCCGCAGACACAATAGAAATTGGGGCGGCACTGATTTTGAGAAGGTTAAAACTGGCATGGACCGGGAAAAGGAAAGTCATGTAAGTGTGTGTGTCTTTGAAATGCCTGGAGTAAAGGCTTATATGCTGCTGACTGTCCGTTATACCAAATACTTATTATTGACTTTAATCAAGAAGGGCCGGAGACCTGGAGGAAACAATCAGATGGATATGACCATGTCGATGACTGGCAAAGAGCGTGCAGAATATGTTCGGTGGAAACAAGAGCGAGATCAGATTGATCAGGAGAGACTGGCGCGGCACAGGAAGCCCACCGGACAGTGGAGGCGGGAGTGGGATGCAGAAAAAACAGATTCTATGTATGTAGCACGAGTGATCTATGAAGATTTAGAGGGGTTTTCCAATTCTTTTAGGAAACTCTTTACTCGTCATTGCTTTAAAGGGGTTGTCTACGTCAATATATTTTTTAAGCATAATGCAGCCCATTTGAAATAAAATGCTTCTCGTTCCTTTTCTTGTACTAACCTTCCCCACTGGTCACTTAGTAGTGATACCAAATTATTGCTCCCGTGACTGTAAGCCAGTTTCTGGCCTCGGTGGTAACACGAGCAATAAGCAAGCCACCGCTGCTGAGTAACCGGAGGAGTCATTGGAGCTCTGGTGAGAGAGGTGAAGCTTTTATTTCAAAGTAGTATTTTAAAAGAACTGGAAAACTCGTTATATAACGACCTCCAGTACTCAACATGTATGGTCTTTACCGGGGTGTTACAGCTTTATTTTTCTTGACAGGTTTAAGGAGGGCGATACGCCTCATGTAGAGGAGGAACCGATTAGCAGAAGAGGTGAATATAGCTTTCTGTTATATCTTCTTTATTATTCTATATGTGAAACTATAAGTTGTGGATATACAGTATCTGATCTATCTTGTGTTTTTCCTCGCCATTTTAAGACTCTTGCCTTCTGTAACTGAATGGAAACCTTTTTTTTATTTTTTTTATTTTTATATAATATCCAGGTGCTAAAAACCTGACCTGTTCTAAGACTTTTAAGAGCTCACTCTGTTACTCTATGGTTCATACATAGGAAGGGATATATGTAGAAGGAATAGGACCCAATTATACTACTGTATTTTGCCACCCAGAATTGAAGGGCTTTGTGGGTTTTTTTCACCCCTCCTTTGGACCAAAATGTTGCTATAGATTGGGGCCCAGAGGTTAATGAGGTCCACTAAGGTTCAAAAAAAGTTGTATCCTTTTTTTAGGGGAGAAACAAACTTGGGACTTTTTGCTATCTATCACTATATATGTCGCTATTATCTATACTTTTGAATTAAAGGGGTATTCTCGCTACAAAGATCATATCTCAGATCATGGGGACAGTAAAAATAAGCACTTTTGTAATTGGTTTGCTTTACCTAAGTCACTTAGTATAGCAGCTATCGGCTTTTCTGTGCATCAATAGCTATTTTTTGCAGCTGCTAGTTGAGTTGCGCCCCCTTTTCTGTGATTGGCTGTCATTTCATTCAGCCTGTTGGGACACGCCCCCGGTCAGGAAATGCACCGGACATGCCCCCTACACTGTGATTGGCTGCCTGCACACTTTGTTTACTCCCCTCTGAGCTATGAAAACTCAAAGTGAAACCAGCTATCTGAAAGGGCTGCTGGCTCTATACTCCTCTCCCAGCTCTAAGGTGAGCGATCTGGGTAATTACTGACTGTTTAACTCATAGATCCCCCTCATATAACACAGTCTTATATCCTGTGCTCCCTCCATATAACAGTCATACAGTCTCCTAGGAGCCTGATAAGAGCGGGAGGAGGGGGGGGGGGGGGCCGTGTGCCTTACGCAAATGCGTTTCATCAGTTCAGGCTGTGTGTATAACTGTTTATAGCACAGCAAGGAGCCTGTGCAGCCTGGAGAGGACAGCTCTGCAGACAAAAGAACATTGTAGGAGGCTGCAGAGCTGTCCTCTCCAGACACCCTTCCCCTTCCACTGCAGAAACAGAATGATGCTATCACAGCTGTTCAGTGAGGGGAGACACGCTTCCTGGCAGGAGAAACACGCCTGCTGAGAGAAGAGACTCTCCCCTGGATTTGAATTTCATAGAATTAGCTCAAGAGCATGAATGCTTCAAATGATAAAACCCCTTTAATGCTACTTATGCAGCTTTTTCAGTTTCTTGCTAGCAGGTGCTAGGAGCCCATCTTGTTTTGTTATGGGGCTTTACAAATTCCAGTTACTCCCTTGCCCCCTTTGTATAACTTCCACATCCCTTGGGCCAATTCCTTCCCTTCTTACCTGTCAACAATATATTTCATCTGGAAGGTGGAGGAGGGTCTTGTACAGGTATTTGCCACCCAGTAGCAAAGGAATTAAGACCATCCAAACCTTGGACCCCAGTGGCTTAATAGACTCTTCCTGGGCTGCCGCTATCGTAGATTCGCCCTTTTCCATGAGGCACGGTTTTCTCCTCTTCAAGAAAAGCTTCTAGAAAAGCATACCTGCTCAGTGCAGTATAAAGACTAAGTATGTACATGCTTTCATCCTTGGCATGTATGCAAGAATGTTTCCATTCCCAGATAGTAAGAGGTCATCTAGAAAATGGAGAGTTGAAGGACAAAGTATATTAGAAAGTTATAGAACACATTGCTGTACAGTGAATAATCCAGAATAAAACCTAGATTCCAGTCAAGGGGCAGTACTGTAGAAAAAAAAAAAAAACGGAAGTTTTTGTGAGGCCTTGTTCCATATGGTGCTTTGCTTGTTTCTCTGGCAGACCAAGGAAAACGTGGAGCTCCGAAACCACCAACCATGGCAGAGTTCCTTCCAGATAGTCTTGCAAGACCAATGCAAAGGAGGAATCAGAGAAGAGGAAGGTCTGGCAATAAACCTTACAGGTGGGTTTTTCTTAATGCAAGAGGAAATATGTCCGTCCCTATGTCATTTTGAGTATTAGATAATGTGCAGTTGACATACAGCTATGTAGACGGAAAAATAAAAAAGCTATGGCTCCTGGAAGGTGGGGAGGAAAAAAAAGGGTATTGCCAGCACATTGATTAAGCATGTAGGCAGAGGTAAATATTAACATATACATTGTTGTTCTGGGATTGCTTCCTTTCAGAGTTAGAGAAGGTTACTCTAGCAGTAGTCAATATGATGACATCACTCCCTGCTGTGTCTTATTAGCAGCACAGGAGCATGTTTGTTACTTAGTGACAAACTTTAACCCTTTAGAGCCCTGCAGCATTGTGTCCTGCTGTTTAGACCCGTCCATCACCAATGTCCCTGTAACAGCCTGATGGGAAAACCCTTTTAACCCCCTTAACAACCCCGGACGTATGAGTACATCTTAGGGTTGCTAAGGGACTTTATAGCAGGATCGCGGCGCGATACCGCTACTTAGCTGCTAATTGCGTTTACATCGGGATGAGGCTGGCTGTTTAACCCTCTAGACGCCGCGGCAAACATGGCCTCGGCGTCTAAATGAATGAGTAACCGTACCGCGCACCATTCCTCACTCTGATCAGAGCCTCCACAGAGAAATCGTGGGGTTCTGATTGGGTAACGTGACGGCTGAAAGCCCTGTGAAGACTTCCATCGCTGTCATGTTTTCGGTTTTACTACTTCCGGCCCCAGACAGGAAGTATTGAAACTGCCATATTGGTACACCTTAATGCATTGTTTTCGATCTACATATTGTTGGAATACAATCGCATTGACTGTTTTTAGAAACAATATTGCAGCCCCCAGGGCGCAGCTTGAATCATGGTAAAAAACAAAAAAATTAAAGGGGCTTCTTAATAGTTAAAAAAAAAAAAAAAAAAATTTAGAGTTCAAATCACCTTCCTTTTGCCATTTTGCAAATAATAAAAAAAAATAAAAAGTTACACATATTTGGTATCCGTGTCTGGAAAAAGTCCAATCTATTAAAATGTAACCTAATCTATCCCGTATGCTGAACACCGTAGAAGAAAAAATTGCGTTTTTTTTTTTGTTTGTTTTTTTTTTTGGTGGTCATTTTACGTTCTCTAAAAATTGGGATAAAATTTATCAAAGTTGCATGTATTCCAAACGGGTACCAATAAAAAGTACACTTTAGCCCGCAAAAAAATGCCGTTTCACTCAAGCCCGTAGGTGTTAGTACAAAAAAGTTATTGGTAGTAGAAAATGGCGCTGCTGTGCACTTAAATAAAAAAATGTTTGGAATTTTTGTTACGGTCCCAAACCCTAAGAAAAACCGTACATGTCTGGTGTTGCCGGAATCGTATCAACCTGCAGGATACAGAGAACACATCATTTTATACCATAGTGTGAAAGCCCTAAAAAATAAAACAAAAAAAAAAAACCTGGTGCAAGTACTTTTTTTTTTTTTTTCCACGCGCTGCAGTACATCGTGTTTTTCAGGAGCTCGCGCTAACACGAGCCCGCTGGCCCCATTGACATTCATTACTCGCGTCGTGTATTCGCCGCAAGTAATTGACATGTCGCTTATCTCCCCGCACGTACAATACGATCATATTTTACACCCGGGGAGAGGAGGCGAAATCCATAGTTCTCAGAGAGCTATGGATTACCGTAATTTCGGCGAGCATTTTGCACGTATTAGATCGAAAATATGTGGCGAAATGCATGCTGAAATTACCCCGTTTGAACATAGCCTTATGTATAGGTTGAAATTTGTAGCAACATTTGCATGTATGAGATGCAGTTGTTGCTCTGCATTTGTTGCGCATCTGTGCGTTGTGGACCTTTTATTTCTCTGCTTCTGGATCCATCAAGAGTATGCAAGGAGCTGTACTAGAGGTTGAAATGCACTGCACAGAGTATACATTTAAGTGGTTTAAAGATGTGTTTTCTGATGTTCCATTACAGCATGCATGACAGCCGGTGGGAAGATGATGATGATGAATATAATGATGATGATATAAGAAATGAAAAAGACAGAACTCTGCCATCAGAGGAGAAGGAGACCTGTGTAGAGAAAGCGGTAAGTTGTTTTTTTCTTATATCACAGTATGTTTCTTAACGGAGAGGATCCTAGCAATGTAAAGCATGTAGACCAGGCAGCCACAACTTGAAACCAAACACTGATGATCTCCTGACAATGGTTTTGTCAGTTCTTGATGTGTATGCATTAAAAGCAGGAAAACTGAGCATGTGTAAGGATCTTGGTGACCTTGACGAGGGCTGGATTATGATACCTAGAGATTTGGTGAAAGCAACTCCAAAATGTCAGGTGTTGTTTCTGGTATGCATTGGTTGCCTACCAAAAGGGGTCCTTGGGTGGATAACAGGTGGACCTGTGGCGGAGTCATGAGCACCCAATGCTCTTTGATTTTTCTGGGCAGCAAAGGCGTCCCCGATGGGTCCGATACCACAGAGAAACTACTGTAGAACAAATGATTGGAAACGTTAAGGCTGGTTATGTTTGAAAGGGCATTGCATCTTGTCGTTTATGTTGCTGTGCCCACCACTGCAGGAGCCTACAATGGGCATCTGATTCTCCCAACTAGGCTATGGAATAATGGAATAAAATGGCTAGAAGAACCTTTCTTTAAGATCACATGAATGGCTGGGTGCATGTCCGTTGCCTACCTGGGGAAGATGGCACCAAGATGTACTGTAGGAAAAATACACATTCCAATATCAGTAGCACATTATCAACTAAAAAAAACTATCAAAAGGCACAGGAATTTTTGAAAAAACATTTCTGCTACTTAGGATACATAAATTGTTTTTGAGGTTCTTTGTTCACATTTTTGATCAAAACTGCTTAAGCCCCCCTCCCGATCTTTCAAGAGGGCCTGAAATGCAGGTGGGTCCTTCACCAACGTTTCCTCTCTTTACGGCCTGTTCAGACCTCCATACTTTAGGGAGTGAAGGCACCAGCTACTAAGTACACTGTATGGAGGTCTGAACAGGCCCTAAAGAGAGGTAACGTTCGTGTCGGTTCCCACCTCTTTTGAGGTCGGCTTGTTGATTGGCAGGTGGACTTAAGCAATTTTGATCAAAATGTGAACTAAGAACCTCAAATTTTTCATGTATCCTAAGTAGCAGACATGCTTTTTCAAAGACTCCTATGTGCCTTTTGATATTTTCTGTAGTTGATAGTGTGCTACTGATATTGGAATGTGTATGGATATTGCTGCCACACCAGTGTGCACCTATGCTCCATTTAAAAAAAAAAAAAAAAAAGTTTTTTGATGTGCAGAACCAAATATTGTTGTCTAGCTTGTTGTGCTGTAGGAAAAAGGCAGACTGGCGGTGGCAGCTGACACAAGTAATGAATGCGCCACCTCACAACTTATCGGATATGTTGCTATGTTCACTGGTCTTGTGGGGTTGACGGTTTTGGCTGTATTCGATGGATTTATACAATATTATGTAAATGGCCTAAATTCTTCTCGGCTAAGGGGAGTTCTCTGGACTACATCAATGGACTCCTCCAGTCTATATGAATAAAGCAGCACTGTAGCGCACATATTGTTTTTTCCATGGGGGACCGTAATGGGTGCAGGTATTACTGCCTGGACCTGCACTTGTCGAACATTATCATCTCTTCCATGGATAGGCGTCATAGATTTTATGACGGGATATTCTTTTAAGGGTTACCACAAGCCACAGTCAGGGTGGTATGGGATTGGTTATATGTATATTGACTGCTTTATAAAGCACATAAGAGATTGGGTGGTTACAAACAGTATTTGGGTTAAAACTCGTCCTGCTTTGATTCTTCTATTACAGGAGACTAAGAAGGCAGAGGAGCCACAGAAACCAACATCACAAGTGTCAGCAGCTGTGCCCAACGAAAAGAAAAATGAACGGAAAAATGACAATATTGAAGGTGTAGATGATGAAGAAGAGTGGACTGACGCTAGTGGTGATGAAGAAGATGAAGAGGATTTTGAGGAGGAGGAGGAGGAAGAAGATTCTTTAGAAGCTGAGGAAGATCCTATTAAGGATGAAAACAAAGCTCCTCAAGCAAATGCTGATCCAGCTACCCCTAAAGAAAGGAGGCTGCCAAAGCAAGTGGAGACCCCTAAGCTGACCATGCCTTCACCCAATACAAGCAGCGAAGAGCAAGCTGTGCCGTCTAAACCCACCAGCCCCTTCTCCCCAGAAGGCTACCGTCCTGTAACAGATTGGGGCGAAGAGATGGAGTTGCTGTCTCCTCCAGGAAGTAGCAATGAGGACAGTCCACCTCAGGCCATCAGTATGAAGGATTTCAATGAAGATGCAAAATCTCAAGAGCACTTTTCACCCTCAGGTCAGTGAATGTTAACAGTCAGTTATGTACCAGACTTTAGTTTCACATCTCATGTGGTAAATATGGTGTATTAAATTTCGTACAGTAGGATAAGTGGATGAATGAAAAGCTTTAATCTAGGTCAGCCAGAAGTGGGGAACAGTCCCCTCAGTGTCCCTCTAATTATTGCCGTATCCCAGTAGAGATGGCCTAAGGGTCTGCTAATGTACTCCTGTCATACCGTATCGGTGTCTGAATTCTATATGACAATCCCCACACCACCTACACCTTCAATGCAGCTTTTCTGTAGCAGTTGTCTATAGGGCGAGTCCTGCTCCCTCCTCCACCAGCAGACAGACCACGCACTTAATTATGTATGGGGCACTTGGGGTTTGCTTGCCTTCCGTGCGCTTCAGTATAGGTTGGTTTTGGCTTTGCTCTAGGGCTATGTTCACACGGCTTAAAATGGGACGTATCTTGCGCCGTACTGCGCTAAATACTGGGCGGGATACGTCCCAGTCATTATGGTAATCCACAGTTCTCATAGAGAACTAAGGATTACGACTCCTTTCCCCGCTCGCACAATACGCCGAGCGGGGAGAGAAGTGACATGTCAATTATTCAGGGCGTATACGCGCCGTGAGTAATTAATGTCTATGGGGCTTGTGGGCTGCCCCCGCTCCCGAGCACACGGCCGAAATACATCCCGCAATTATTGCTGTGTGAACATAGCCTAATAGGGCACAACTATGATCAGTAACTGAAGCAGCAGAGTACACCTGAAGGGGTTGTCTTACTACAAGGATTGCTTTTTATGTTAAAGATCTTGCAAAAACAAGCCGCTTTGCAATGTATGTCTATTAACAGTGTCCTACCTAGTCCTAGATATCCCCTCTTGTATGGGCTGCATCAGCTCCTCAGGTTGCTATAGCTATAGACCTGTTCAATCTCTCGTGATAGGCTGTCAGCACGGTGCTATGTAAGACCGGTTTACTCAGCCTAGTGGAAGCAGTAACATGCCCTGAATTCAAAGTGAAACCAAAAAAACAGGACTGCGGTAAGATGAATCAATGTAGTGAGACAACCCCTTTAAGTGTGGTAATAGGAGGCCCATTCACCCAGTAAGTGCAAGCCAATGATTGAGCTACGTATTATGACCCTCAGATGCCCCGTCTCTAGGTGCAGTACAATCCGCATGTATTGAGCTCTATACACAGTGTGTTGTGATATAGAAGTCTGGATTTTTTCCGGTGATGATTGATGGTGTGTAAGCAGCTTATTGTTTAAGGGTACAGGGTTCATATTTGTTCACATGGACTGAAGTTTCTGTTCTTCCCAAACCCACAGGCTATAACAGGAGGCAGCACAAAGTCAGCTATTAACCCTTCAGCTTCATGCCAGGTGTCCTCCCGCAGCGCGTGTGATTGGATAGTGAATGATTTGCCTTGCGCCACCCGCACTCACGTTTATGCATGTCATCGGGCACAGAATCGCGTGGCGCTGGTTCCATCACCTCTCTGTGAATTCTCTTATGCCGTATTGCTGCTGATACATTTCTTTCTAACATGATGTAACAAGTCTAGCCTAAGGGCATATATATTTGGTTTTGTCTTTCTGCACACACCATAATCAAACTTGTAAAGTGCTGATTATGTGCAAGCATTTTGTAAAGGTAAGTCCATCCAAAAATCTGATTCTTTTGGGACCATTGGCTTACCTTTGGGACTGTTACATCTACCAGTTTGCTTAACCAGCTTAGCTACTATGCTGCAACGATGGCTTCTCTTCCGACATCAAGTGACTTCATTACTACTATGGCTTATTTATTAGATACTTTATCAATTTTTGATAGTGGCTAAACCACCTCTGATGTCCAAGGAAAAGTGTCATGGCTACCTTTGGCCCTTTTGAATGATGGTACCTCTCCCAGTCCTGCGCTGTATCTGGAAATGCAACACAAGCCATTCAAGTGACTGGGGCTGTATAGCAATTTTGACTGCACTGGGTTGTAGGAGATATTTCTGAAGTCACTATGATTGATTTACTGAGATCCCTGCTTATCAGATATTATTGATTTGCCCTTGGTGCTTGTGGTGGGAAGACACTTTAAAGCGGCCTTCCCCAAATCCAGTCCTCAGGGACCACCAACATTTCATGTTTTCAGGAGCTCCCACAGAATGCACTGACGATGATTATATCACCTGTGCAATGGTAAGGAAAGCCAGAAAGCGCGACCTGTTGGTGGGCCTTGAGGACTGGCATTGACGATCCTTCTTTAAAGAGTATGTGCGCCTTAGCTGACAATTTTATTTTTATTTTTGGTGCCCTAAAGAGAAAGCAACTTTGAAAATGGACAGCGGTTTCTGAGTGCACCTATGTATCACCAAGATAATGGACTACAAACAGTGTAGTCTGATTCTGCAGTCATGCTCCCTTCTGTCCCCTGATTATTGCTTATATAAGCTTGGTAGGTTTCCAAGAAGGGGAAAAAATAGAAGGGAGCGTGATTATAAAATGAAGACTACCCAAGGTTTGTAGTCTGTAACTATGGAGACATATGGGTCTCCATTAGAGCTCCATTATACACAAAATTAGGACTTTTTTCTTTATTAATCAATAATGCTTGAAAAGTTACACCTGTTTTTCTAATGGAACATAGGGCAAATGTATTAAAACTGTCTAGGTCTAAAACCCACTTTATGGCCCATAGCAACCAACCCGCGTGGCCCCCTCTGATTTTCTTTTTTTTTAAGCGCACTATATGAAATGAAAGGGGGTCTCTGGTTACTTTGGGGGCAACCAAGTGAGTTTTAGACCTAGACAGTTTTCATACATGTGGCCCATAGGCTTTAACGACTGCACTAACCCATCCCATGCTGACAATCTCCGATCCTTTTTATTGGTTTAACGTTTACTTGCCTCCAAAGTGTAAAAATGTTGAAATTTAATTTAAACGGAATTAAAATAAATCCTGGATCATGTAAGATGGTTAGGTCACGCCACTGTGCTATTTCAGACCTAAAGCTATGCTGAGAAGACTCAGCCCAAATCCATGACAACCTATACAATGTCTGGTGTATTGACAAAAGATTTTGCCTTGCCAAACCAGAACACAAAAATCCCATCAGTGATGAATATGAAGGGTTTAAAGCTTATGTACAGAAGATGTTGTATTTTATTAGGATTTTGGAATAAAAGATTTCTGTGTATTTCGGTAAATAAAGAACGCAGGGCATTTTGGGGAATGGGTGCTAAAGAAGTATGGCAATAGGCCATTCTGCTGTGGTGCAGATAAGTTCTGACAGCAAGTGCTGAGTGCGTTAGACGTTTACAGAGCTGGGGTGGGGTATGAGGCTGTTGTGATGGTTCTCAGGGTTTTTAATAGAGCGATATTGGAAAAGGTTGCTTATCATGCAATTCCCTATACGATTCCACCTCCTGATTTTACTACAGCATATATTGGGTTTTAAAGACGTTGCATAGAATTAGAAATGGTGTCCTATTTGCCACTGTCCCTGCTTGATTATGGACTGTTCAGTACTGCAGCTGATCTTCATGCAAGTCAAATTCAAAGCTAGTGGGAGAAAAGTAGTGTTTTTCCAAATCTGGTAATAAACCCATTTAATTTTGTTACTTAAAGGGAATCTGTCGCCAATATTTATTTATTTTTTTATTTTTTTAACTTAAATTAAATTAAATCAAGCCACTGATCCATATTCTTTTCCTCTCAGCCGTTTTTATTTCCTGATTTGTAGATTTCTCTATTTGGCCGTCTATATATGATTGTGGGGAAGACATTCTTGCTTGCACTGCTTTAACAGCAGTCGGAGAGTTACTTTACAGCAGCTTCATGCACATAGGATTCTTAAGGCAGATTATGTCGCATATACTTGTATAGGAGAGTTTTATATGTGAAGGGAGGGGAGAGGGGGAGCTGTGTCATCTCCTCTTGTGACTGGTGGATCCTGTGTTATCTGTACACAATGGTGTCTCCTTTCAGTTTGACCCTGCTTTTACTGATAATGAGCAGACACTGAAATCTCCTTACAGACAGGAAGTGTCAGACGATTATTCGGCTTGGTGGCGAAAGTGAAAACTGCAGGACTTAAGAATTATTAAAAAAAAATACTGAAAGTGATCTGGAAAATAAAAGAAAAAAAATCCTAAAAAAGGTGTTTAACATAAAAATGTGAGTTAAACAATAAGTCATTTTTTGGTGACCCATTCCCTTTAAGCCTTTATTTACTAAAAATACATAGAACCTTTCAATGCACTTTTGCATACTTGTCTTGTGATGAAATATGGTATTATTGGTATTGTATGATATTATTGAACAGAATCATGGACGCTCAATCAGTCATGGTAAATACATCTGATTTTATTGTGTTCACATTCTCTGTTGTATGTAGCTGCTTGTGGAGAACACTCAGTCTCTTTGACCACGAAACCTGACAAGGCAGTATTAAATATATAAATTTTATTATTTTATTGAATGATTGCTACTGCTCAGGTTGTGTGTTTTTTACTCTCTAATTATGAGCTTTGTATATTTTGGACTTTTTGTTGATAAGCTAGCTGTAATATTGCATTAAAGGAGAACACCTAGAAGAAGAAAAAGTGCCTGTTGTATCTCTTGTATTGCCTTCTTACATGGCATCCAACACCCTCCCTATTTACTACAAATTTCAAAATTAAATGAGGAATTTTGCTTAAAGGGAACCTGTCCGGTAGATTATGCTACCTTACTTGAGAGCAGGACATGATTGAGGGAGAGAAGCTGAGCTCTGTGATAAAGGTTTATATGATTTGGAGCAGGATTTCAAGTAAAAAGCAGTGTGTCCTGACCAGACTCCTTAATGACCGCCCACCGTCTTTTGACGATGGACATTTCAGGTCGTTCTTCTGCAGCGACATCTAAAGACGTCGCTGTAGAAAGACCTCCAATTCCTGGCACTTAACCCTTAGATTTCCGTGGTCCATGACCACGTTATAATCAAAGGGCTTTACCCTGCTCCATCGGGTGATCGGGGCTCCCGGTGACCAGATGCAGTTCAAGGAGCGTCTGAACAGTCAGCCCCAGGGTTGTCTGTATGGTGAGCCTGCATTCAGGGCACAGCGTGTGCTGCCCTGACTGCTGCCTATGACTAACTGACACAGATTGTAATGTTTTAGCATATATGAATATGCTAATTCACTACGAAGTGTAGAAAAAAAAAATTGTACAATAGTTATCGCTAAATGGCATAAAAAAATTATATATATATAAAATTTGGAAAAAGAATAAACATATTTAATTAAAGTTATTGTACATTGCACACAGAAACTGCAAAATTTAGCTGATCATTAAGTACTTTTCGGGAGTTCAGCTTAAAGGGAATCAACCTACTTATCGTAAAGTTCAGCTTCTCTCCCTCCTCTTTCCTGCTCTGAAATAGGGCAGCATAAACCGCCTGATAGGTTTACGTTAAGTCCATGCTTCAACAATTTTTATACTTGTATAGGGTAACATAGACTACTACCGTAGTAAGGAATAATACTCTTGTGTATACCAGCTTTAGTTTATAGACCATTTGTTGCCTGTGTGTCCTTTTGGCACCTTCTAAAATGGTTCCTCTAACAATCTTATTTGCAGTCTCACAACTTACACTTCCCCTGATGCCTTTCCAGAAACAGAGAGCCCAGTCTGATCACACTGCACTCGCTATGTTGAGTTGTATCTAATGGCAGCAAGTGCCACAGCTCAGTGACCTAGAATTTCTGTCCCCTAGCTGCAGCGTCTTTGGTGTATTCCTAAGTGATGCTGCTTTAGGCCTTATTCACGTATGCATTGCATGTTCCCTCAGAATGATGGAAAGAATAGTGCAGCAAGCGGCGCTATTCTTTTCCATCTTAACAACAGACACCACAACAGAAACACGACGGACCCATTGTAATTAATGGCTTCCATTTCCACCTCTGTGCCGGAGGTTCAGAACAGAACCTCAGGCAGATGTGGACCGAACCTTACTGGACTATCCACAGCCTCCGGTTCATAACCGATTTCTCACTGTCCAAATTTACAAGTGGAGGACAGGTACAGTGTAGTCGCCGCAAGTAATTGACATGTCACTTATCTCCCCGTGCATACAATATGATCGTATTGTACGAGCGCGGAGGGGAGGCGTAATGCATAGTTCTCTATGAGAACTATGGATTACTGTAATTTCTGTGCGCATCTCGCTCGTATTAGAGCGCAAATACGCCACAAAATGCGCGTCAAAATTAGCCCGTGTGAACATACCCTAAGACATCATATTTTCAGCAGCACCATATGCATGGAGAGACATACAAAGGAGCAGGGCGGGCATAGTTGGGTTGGAAGCAAGACTTTTTGACAGCTGTGAACAGGAATTTGATAGATGAACTTTACAAGAAGTCCTTTATATAGGGCAGTTTGACTTCTCAGCTACACATAAGAGCATTGACTAGACATGGTCAGACTGGGGTCTCAGGTGCCACAGCTAATGAAAAGGCTCCAAATGTATAGATGCAACTGAGCTAGGTTGAAACAAATTACACAATTAGAATAAAGAGTTTGTGCTCCCCAAAATGTTCAGATATTTCCCTGAAGGCGATTACTCAGATATCCAAATGATGCCAATGGAGGAAACCCACCGGACATGGGTATGTAAAATGTGACAAGTCCCAAAAACGTTGAAGCCCCCAGCACCAGTGGATTAAGATATAAACATATCTTTTATTTCAAAACATTCTAAAAATATCCAGAGTTCTTCATACTTTCTGATGTATGCGCTCGAAACGCATTAAAATATGGAGAACCTTGGATATTTTTTTAGAATGTTGTAAAATAAAAGATGTGTTTTTATCTTAATCTACTTTTGCTGGATTCTTTAACCTTTTAGGGACTTGTTACACAATTAGAATATTGATGTAAGTTACCATTCTATATGCAAAAATAAAAAACCTAACAATTGCTGGAGTAAAACTTTTAAATTCTCATTTATGGCTGGAGTTCTCCTTTAATGAAATACTTGGTAATATTGTTGTTTAAAGGTGACTGCTTGTCGGTAGAGGCATAAAAGTAAAGCTTAACGTGCTCTATTCCAGCGCTGCTGATGTCAAATGATTCTGTAGCCAATCATGGTCTCTTCCTGTATGAATGGCATGTGACTGCCAAGGCCAATGTTTGACTGCAGTCTGACATGACCGACTGTGACATCAGTAGGGAGCAGGTCTCAAATGTGAGTACATTTTTTTTTATTTTTTTTCTAATTCCCTTCTGACAAGCAGCCACTTTTAGAAGAATGAGCAATCCCTTAAAGGTGAAGTTTTTTTTGCTTTGTACCACACATTTCTTTGAAACATTAAGTACAGATCTCTGATGCATTTCTAAAGGTATAATTTTTATTTGTAAATATTGTCTTGTTTATTGGAACATTTTCATTAAATTAAATACATTCTTTTAAAATATTTGTTCATTTTTTTTTGTAAATAATAAGCTAATAAGAGGTAATTTCTGGTCTTGTTGGGAAAATAAACCTTGAAGGGGTTTTGCCACGATCTAATGTTGACGTGGGATCCTCCAAAATGGGTATTTAATCACTTTTCTAAATATATGTGATTACAAAAAGTGAAGCCTCTGAGAGCTGCAGCATTGCTCAGTCCCCCTTAGTTTCCTGAAAGTTTACATTAGACACGACCAGGAGCTGATCTGGCCCTGCTTGCACTTCTTATCTGATGACAGGGAACATGAAGGAACTTCAAGGGGCTGGGGAGAAAGTGCAGTGTATGAGTTTCTGCTGTATAGAGAATCCACTGTTGTGATGTTATTATTTAAGTAAACTTTAGAGACGCTCCCTGATTCCTCACTCTCTGCTCACCTCCCCCTCCCTCTCACCACTGCAGCTGTTCAAGACTCAGCATGCTTTGTTTATATTCTCCCATGAGCAGATAAGAGGTAAGGAACTCACTTCGTGGCAAAACCCCTTTAATGGGGAAATCCTCTCCACACCACAAAAAAAGGCAGTTTTCTGTGTCTAGACACTATTACTACTCTTTCTACCAGCAGGAAATCCCAGCATGGCTCAAAGCACCAGTCAGCAGCCAAGTTACTTCCAGACAGTCACCCTTGTGTAACATAACCCTTATAACAGATTCTGTGGATGTATAGTAGATTTGTGATTAAATGCAGTTAGTTGCTTCCTGGCTGCTTACACTGATCCCTGAAACCAGATGATCTAGGTTCCTATGTCAAAAGTAGTGGTGGCTAAGTATCTTCTCTCCATGAAAGGAAATTGGAGCTCTGTATTTATACTCATTTCATCATCACTAGATTAGTGATTTTATTTCAAGCAAAGCCCAAATGATGTCTATTGTATCTTTTCCTCCCTTCCACATGAGGTATTTGAGAAGACTTGTTTCACAAAAGCATTATACTGCTCTATTTCCAAATTCGTCTTACAGCCACAACTCCGAGACCATCTGCAGGTATAATGACCGAAACTGACGGTAACAAATATTCCTCTGAGGCTGTCGATATGAGTCGTTAGACCTATAGTCTGGCAGGGAATTGTGGCTATGAACATACTCAGAAATAAGTTTCCAAAGTGGCCTGCGAGTGTCGCTGTTGTACCAACATTAGTCTGAAAAGTCATATATGCATGGAAAGTCTGCTGTACATTTACATGCAGTTCATGTCACATGCATAGTCCAACATAGAGATCTCTCTCGCTGCTATTGACATGGAATCCTCATCAGATATCTGTAACGACCCATCCGATCCACACAGGCAAAGAAATCAAACTATAAAGGTCCATAAATTACGTGTAATATAAGTGACAAAGGAAAAAAAAGTATTAAACACTTGAAGAGGTACAAAAAGCCATGGAAAGACATGACACCAGCTGAAATATATTGGTAACTAGAAAGCAGTTCTGCACTTACTGAATAAAAATAACAGCTGGTTCAACTGATGGCCTATAAAAAGGTGTCACATTACCAAGGTGCCACACAGGAAATATTTCATGATGGGTAAAACCGGTGAGCTGTCTTAAGACCTTTGCAAACTTATTGTTGTAAAGCATACTGATGGCATTGGTTATTGAAGCATTTCTAAACTACTGAAGGCTCTAGTGAGCACTAGTGAGGCCATAATCTGAAAGAGAAGGATCATTTCACCATATATACCAACCACGACCAGATGCTCCCTTCAAAATTTTAGACACAGGAGTGAGAAGAATTATCAGAAGATTATAAGAGGGCTACAGAAGGATCTTTAATAAGCGGATACAATTGTTTCAAAGAAAACAAGTAATGCCTCAACCTCCATGGCTGGTATGAGCGCTCACCTTGCAAGACTACATTGCTGAACAAAAAGCATGTTCAAGTGCGTTTAAAGTTTACTGAACGACATTTATACAAGTCTGTGAAATACTGGGAGAATATAATCTGGTCAGAGGAGACCAAAATTGAACTACCTGTTTGCCCTAATAATGCATGAGACTAGTTCTTAAATACAGTAGGCAAATTGAAGCTGTCATCACCAACAAAGGCTTTTGTGCAAATTAAGACATTTCATGTTTAATACTTTTCCCCTGTCATCTATCATTATTACACATAATTTGGACATATGGGCATCTATGGTTTTGATTTATTTGCCTGTGTGGATTGGATGGGTTGTTATATTAATGATGACTTCAAAATTGATAAGGTACCAAATTGTGTCTATGGATGTTTGTGCACACACATGCGTATGGAAACTGGGAGCAAAGATGTGTGTATTGGACGTTTTTTCAACACTGCTTCTACAAAGCGATATTGGTCCCCAGTAGAGAACGGTTGTACTTTAAGCTACACTTTATGGCCGACTACCAGCTGAAAAAAAAAATACAGGCCTAATACTTCTCAGAAGCAAGGGTATAGAAGTTCATTTCTACTAACCTCTCCTCATAACCAAGATGCTCCATTCCCCTTATAAGTTTGGTTGCTCGTCTTTGCACTCTCTCTAGCTCCAAAGACGAGCAACCAAACTTATAATGGGAATGGAGCATCTTAGTTATGAGGAGAGGTAAGTAGAATTGTACTTATTTAGTCTTGAGAAAAGACGGCTTCGGGGGGGGACATGATTAATTTTATACAAATGGTCCCTACAAAAAGTATGGGGAAAAATTTCATGTAAAGCCCCTCTCAAAAGACAAGGGGACATTCCCATCGGCTAGAGAAAAAAGGATTCAATCTCCAGAGGAGAATCTGTGAATCTGTGGAATAGCCGCCTGAGGAGCTGGTCACAGCAGGAACAGTAGAGCGTTTCAAGAAAGGCTTAGATACCTACCTGGAACAAAAGAATATTAATGCGTACGTAGCCATGTAAAATGCTGGATCCTGGCTGGTGGCAGCTCTGGGGTCAGGGATGGGGTCTCCACTGGAGCGCATTGGTTCTTGCCTTGTGGGTTTCAGGGCATTAACCAGTGGGGAGGCTGGGCTTAAAATCCTTGTCTTTCTCCCTTCAACCACATTTTATCACCCTTGGTTGAACTTCATGGGCACATGTTTTTTTTTTTTTTTTTTTTTTTTTTTCAACCGTACTAACTATGTAACTATGCAAGGGTGATTTGTATCTTGTCTTGGTCTTTATCTCCTAAACAGCTATTGCTTCCACATATCTCCTTTTCAAGATACAGCTGGGCTGGTTAATTCACATTAATGCTTCTGCCAGGTGCTTATTTCCTGGCACAACATAAACTCCTGGGAGTTCAGTGCTGAATGTGTTTTACATCGCACTTAACTTTTTGGACAAAACTGCTAAGTAAGCAAATACAACATTAGGTAGGCTGCACATTCTAGGTGTATACATAGGGTGGTACAATGACTGCCTGCATGTGACACAGGTCCTCCTGATTTAAGGCCATTAGGTCAAAGGGAAAATGAAAGTCCAAAGTATGTAGTACTCCTGGAATATTGACCCTGAGGTGCCTTAACCTACGGATAGTCTGGGCTCTTGGCCCATTTGCACATGGCATAGTCTCTCAACTGTCCTGAACACCCGCGTCTGTTTTGTGTAGCCCTCTGGCTAGACATTATATAAGAAATTTTGATATCTCTGGTTGGATGTCTGAGCTGTCTCATGGTGCACATCCTTATGTTTACAGTCTGAGCACATGAATTTTTGTAATTTAGACTTCTTGGTACCTGTATGAGATGTTCCTCCTAGGGACTTTAGCAGGTGGGTGAATGTGGTTATCTGGTTTCCTGCCTATTACCTGGTGAGGTCATCCAGTTTTCATCTCTTCAGTGGATATGTAGGGTGGCACCTAGGTGAAAGCCGAGAGAAGGTTTGGATTTGCCTAACCTCCCATGAAGGGAACAGTCTATCTTGGATGGGATGGGAATGGTTTGTTGGAGAATTTTGCTTTTTGGGTTCGCGATTTGATCGTACTCATGTGCTTGCTTTGTGTTTTTATGCACTTCAGCGGCAAGGCTTGTACTTGGGCTGTCAAAAAACAAATTGTGCTGTTAAAACTGTTACACGGAATGATGCAGTCATGTGATTCCACAAGTCTACTCCTTCTTCTTGAATTATGTTTAGTAGATAATCTATAGATACAAATCTACAGTTCCTAAGAATTTTCTATTCTTTTTGCATGTGACCTGTGTGGTGCCATTATCACACTTCCTTCAGTGCTAAACTCTTCCATAGAAACAAACAAACGAGCTCAGCAACATAAGCCACAAGTGTGTCCTAAGCTGAAGATTGATTTAAGTTTTGCAACACCACAAAATTAACTTGGCTAAATCAAGATGAGATCTCTACCCTTTACATGCAACAGTAAAAGGGTACGTCCTAATGTCTCGAATGTTTGACCCTTTATCGTACTTTTGCCAACACCTTTGTTATAATTGGCTATGGTGGTGTTGGTGTGCTGGCACCTACTGTTTTCAAAGCTGCAAAATACCAATGGGCAATGGTGGGGTATGAATATGTCTAAGGAATACTTGGATTTTGCTAGACACGGATTTTGCTAACGACAACAAAGCGTGCATCATTCAATTGAATAAGCCACCTTTTTACTATCTGGGTGGTGAGTGGTCGGAATTTTTATTTTTTTTTGTTATGACAACGGCAGCAAAAGTCTGTCCTAATGCTATCCTGAAAGAGCACAAAAATACCTTCTTGACTTAATCTGGCCCTCGTATTAAAGCTGTATGCACAGAGCTGTATATTTGGTTTGTGTGGAGATACAGTAGTTCTGAAGCCAATTCACAGCTTTTATGGAGGATTAATCACAAACAATAAGTAAACAAAAATCGGGAAACCCAGTTCACCAGAAAATTGTTGATGGCAGTTTCAGGATCCATTCACTGCACTGATGCAGTCGGCCCAACAGCAATGCAATTGTGTTGTAGTTTTCTCATTTCATGCGGTGATCAAGGATGTAAGGGATCCGAAATGCTTAAAGGAGTTGGTGAACGTGTGCATACGTTTTTGACTTAAGGTGCCTATTTTAATGGACTTGCATTTTGTTTTCAAGTGCTGGATTTTTTGTTTTGCATTTATCACAGAAACAATACTCTGTCTGAATTATACCTTAAGGTGGCTTTCTACTTTGGGCATTCCCTATAGTAGAAAGGTCCTTTGACCATAAGCTGTTCAAAAAATGCCCCACTGCTAAGATCTCCAGTGATCAACTGTAATCTGTAGGTAAACCTGTCATAAACAACATGTCTGTGTAATGTAGGGCAGCACAGTTCCTCCAGAGAAAGTAAGGGTGAGTTCACACTATGTTCTCCACGATACCCTGTCGGGAAAAAAGGTACCCTGTCGGATACCGCAACAGTGGCGGCAGCCACATAGAGCATAGCAGAGTAGACGTAGCCCAGCATGGGCTACGTTTGTTCTATCTCTCGGCAGCATACATTTATTTTGCGGGATTCAATAGCGCAGTCTACTATGCTATGGATTCCCGCAGGGAATACATATGCTGTCGGGGAAAAGGAGCAAACATAGCCCACGTTGGGTTATGTCTGCTCTGTCGTTTTCTTATGGGGTATGGTATGCGCCAGGGTACCTTTCTGCACAGTACCTGCAATGTGACCATGAACATAGTGTGAACCCAGCCTGATGTGTTTAGAAGTTGCACTCCACTGTGAAGCAATCAAGATCCTAGACAGGGCCCCCCTCTCTGTCAGAATTCCCTAACATGGTATATGAAAATTAGTTATATAAACTGTGCAACTCTTTTAATAGGGTTTTCAGGACTTAAATGTTCACTAACTTTTAACAAACTTTGCTTAAATCAGCAGTGCAAACAAAATATACTACAAAAGTTACTTTTATCAGAGAAAAATGCTTCCTTATTTACTTTTTGGGCCTTTTCCTCCCTACTATTCAAAACTTCTCATTCACTTTGAAAAAACCTACTGAATTCTGCCTTATTTGCACAACATAGGCTTTCAGCTGAATGAGTAATCCAGTTTCATGTTGCCCAAAGAAGTCTATGGAGAGGGGGGGGGAGAGGGGTTTAAAAAAAAAAAAAATGCTGAGGCTGCTCGAGCTAAAGGAATATATTCGAGAAGTGATGGATTTGCAGTCACTCTTCTGTAGTGCACTATAATGCTGCTGATGCTTCTGAGGGTGTGCTGTAGACATACAAGAGCAGCAGGATTTTCTCTTCTAGGGTAGTGTTTGGGAGGTATCATAGCGGCTAATCCCCACACACTAGCTCAGGGACATCTGAAAATTAGAGAAAATTAACAGTTGCTATATACACTCACCGGCCACTTTATTAGGTACACCTGTCCAACTGCTCGTTAACACTTAATTTCTAATCAGCCAATCACATGGCGGCAACTCAGTGCATTTAGGCATGTAGACATGGTCAAGACAATCTCCTGCAGTTCAAACCGAGCATCAGTATGGGGAAGAAAGGTGATTTGAGTGCCTTTGAACGTGGCATGGTTGTTGGTGCCAGAAGGGCTGGTCTGAGTATTTCAGAAACTGCTGATCTCCTGGGATTTTCACGCACAACCATCTCTAGGGTTTACAGAGAATGATCCGAAAAAGAAAAAACATCCAGTGAGCGGCAGTCCTGTGGGCGGAAATGCCTTGTTGATGCCAGAGGTCAAAGGAGAATGGGCAGACTGGTTCGAGCTGATAGAAAGGCAACAGTGACTCAAATAGCCACCCGTTACAACCAAGGTAGGCAGAAGAGCATCTCTGAACGCACAGTACGGCGAACTTTGAGGCAGATGGGCTACAGCAGCAGAAGACCACATCGGGTGCCACTCCTTTCAGCTAAGAACAGGAAACTGAGGCTCCAATTTGCCCAAGCTCATCGAAATTGGACAGTAGAAGATTGGAAAAACGTTGCCTGGGCTGATGAGTCTCGATTTCTGCTGCGACATTCGGATGGTAGGGTCAGAATTTGGCGTCAACAACATGAAAGCATGGATCCATCCTGCCTTGTATCAACGGTTCAGGCTGGTGGTGGTGGTGTCATGGTGTGGGGAATATTTTCTTGGCACTCTTTGGGCCCCTTGGTACCAATTGAGCATCGTTGCAACACCTTGTGGAATCTATGCCATGAAGAATTGAGGCAGTTCTGAAGGCAAAAGGGGGTCCAACCCGTTACTAGCATGGTGTACCTAATAAAGGGGCCGGTGAGTGTATAAGTAATGTGATTTCCAGAAATACTACTCCTCCTATAGGCACGCATGACAGGTTATCCTTAAAGTACGTGAACACTTCAACCATCAATAGAAAAGGCTTTGTGTCTGTGGTGGGTCCAATCCCCAAGACCCCCACCAAATGGCATCATAAAGGGGCTCAATGATACATCTATACTGGAGCCTTTATGCCCCAACAAGCAGCTGTGAATTTTGAGATTGGCCGCCTCTACAAGGAGATAGACAACAAGGGACAATGATGAAAGCGGGAGCAGAATCCGGCTTTCCCAAAGCACCTCCCCCACGGCATCGCTGGCCCCCACTGTCTGAAGATCGAAGATTGCCTTTGCTTTATTGATTTTTACGGGCCCACTATGGCTCTTTCGCAGTATCTGAATGGTACAAAACATGAGTGGTATAATTCCATATAAATGGCCTCTATGGGTGATTTAACATACAGCATTGGAAAAATGTCACTGCCGTTTTTGATGCGTTTTTTTTTTAAACCAAATCTAGAAGTTAAAGAGGTTTTGCCATGAAGTGAGTTCCTTACCTGTTATCTGCTCAGTAGAGAATATAAACAAAGCATGCTGAGTCATGAAGGGCTGCAGGGGGGAGAGGGAGGGAGTGAGCAGAGAGCGAGGAAGCAGGGAGTGTCTCTAAAGTTTACTCAAATAATAACATTACAATCAGTGAATTATCTATACAGCCTCATACACTGCACTTTCTCCCCAGCCTCCTGCAAGCTCCTTCATGTTCCCTGTCATCAGATAAGACATGCAAACACCCAAGCGCGGCCAGATCAGCTCCTGTCAGTGTCCTGGTCGTGTCTAATGTAAACTGTCAGGAAACGAAGGGGGACTGAGCAATGCTGTAGCTCTCACAGGCTTCACTTTTTGTAATCACATATATTTAGAAAAGTGATTAAATACCCATTTTGGAGGATCCCACGTCATCATTACTTCGTGGCAAAACCCCTTTAACTTTCTATTTGCCATTCTTTTGTAATTCACTTCTGGCTTTGGCTCAAAAAACTGCATCAAAAATTATAGTGCCCTTTTTTCAGAGCGAAGATTGATCTACCAGTTGTCAGTGACTTTTCTAGACTATAGTATTGCAAATTATGACAACACCAAATGAAAAGTCAGTCAGATAATTTATATTGTATGGTAGACCTGGGCAGTTTGAGGTTCATCTGACAGCAAGCTTGTAAACTGTTCTTAATGATGACCAGCAGAATTGTAAGTCTGTCCATGAAAATAGATTAAATTCATCTGTTGTCTGTACCATGGACCCTGGCACCAAGGATTCAATCATGTGGCCTATCTAGTTTATCATAAATATTTGATTGTAGCATTAACACAAGAGACCTGAATTACTACTCCATCCACACAAGCTTCTTCCCCCTTTCAAAAGCTCCAACCAAAAATGCTAAGTTCACCCTTCTGTTCTTTTATAGCTCGACTTCAAATTCATCGCCTTAAAGAGAACCTGTCACATAGTTTATGCCACCCTTGCTGAGGGCAGCACAAGCTAGTAACAGAACTGCTGTTTCCAGCGCTGTGTCCCTTATTATGTAAAATGCAGGAGTTTCAGAGCATTTATTACTCCAGTTTGGCAGGCTGCAGCCTGTTCTGCCATAGAGTTCAGCTTATTCATGAGCAGTTGTTAGCTCCAACCACCCATGAATGTGACCACCTCTTGGACTTTGGAGTCCCGGAAGTGATGATATGGAGCCCTGCTCTCATCATCCTTTGGTTTGTCCGGGATCACATGAGGAGGCAAAAGAATCCTAGCAGCTACATTCACAGATGATCTTTACTGACTTCTCCAAGATGTTTGGAGCAACCTACCTGACGGTTTCCTTCAAAAGGTATATACAAGTGTATCTAGAAGAACTGATGTCAAAGGGTGGTCACACCACTTATTGATTTGACTTAGATTTCTCTTTTGTTCACTTTCATTGTTATCACCGAACAAAATAAACTATTGACACTTCTACGTATGACAGCATTCTTACTTTGCAGCATTTTTTACACTGTAAAACTTTCCCATAGTACTGTATTTAGATATTTCTTCTACCATACTTTGCTGATCGTTGCAATTGCAGCTTGGATAATGGATAGCACGGAATGTACCAAGACTGATGAAACATCTGTCTCCTGAATAAAAAGGTCTGACTGGTGGATGAAAACATGCTTTTACAGCACAGTAGGCAGTGGGTACAGAAGACCCCCTCACTGTCCAGAGGAGATGCCATTTATATAATAAATTACAAATACTGGGTTGTTTCTTGTAGTATTAAATCTGAATTGATTCAGCAATGTAAGATGCTGTCCAGAGATGCCACCAGGGTCTTACTAAGAGGATGTTAAAACATTAATCCCTTGAAAGAACATTACATTCTGACGTGGCTTATACCAAGCTATAATAAATTATATGAAACTCCTTAGAGGATGTAGTATATTGTTGAGGTTAATTTGTAATCGAGTACAGAAACCCTTTAAAGGGCTTAAGACCAACTTCTATGCATTACTGTTGCAACAGAAATTGGGTACTCCTTTCGTAGCTTAATGGTCCATCTGGGAGAGGGACGTAGGGAGGGTTTCTGAGGAACAATGGGCTTTGGCCTTAAACTCCTAGATTGTATTCCCAAAATATGTTGAATGGGCCACTGAGCTGTATATTTTACAACATACATATTCTACTATGGGTCGTTTGCACAAATTTCGCTGAGTGTTGTCTCCTTTGTACCTCTCGAGTTCCTTCTTTTGTACCTCTTGATATACCTTCTGAAAAGCTCATATGTATGCTCGCAATTGTACTGTACATTTAAGACATAGATGCGGTTTGTGGCTTTTTCTCCTTTCTGGCGTATTTGTCTGTTGGCAACTTTCCTTTTATTACTATCCATGGATCTGATATTTCACATGTTATATAGTTATCAAATACCATATATATGTGAGAATAAGCTGACCTGAGTATAAGCCGAGGCACCTAATTTTGCCACAAAAAACTGGGAAAACTTATTGACTCATGTATAAGCCTAGGGTAGAAAATGCAGCAGCTACTTGTAAATTTCAAAAATAAAAATGGATACCAATAAAATTAAATAGGCAGTTATAGGCAGGTATATGTCCCCCATACTCAGGTAGAGGCAGGTATATGTCTCCCATAGGCAGGTATAGGCAGTGCTTTAAAAAAAAATTAAAAAATACAAGTACTCACTTCTGTCCCCCACTACTCCAATGTACTCCGTCTTCTGGCACAGGCGGCGTGATGACATAGCATGCTGCCTGTGCCGGATACTCCGGAAAGCTGCAAGGCAAGTCTGCTTGCGGCCTCCTGGAGTTCTATTATGGAGCAGAGAGTACTCGCTCTCTGCTCCGCAATAGTGTCTTCAGCTGTATGCGCTTCCAGAGGAGTCGCATACAGCTGAAGAGATCTCCATGGGCGCCGATGGTGACTCGGCTTATACTCGAGTATATACGGTATTTGGTTATGTCTAACGCAGTTGTAATATGCTTTATTGATCTTCTGTGGCATATTCTCCTTTTTAACTAGGATGTCTTGTCATTTCTGATACATTTTTGTAATAAACTCCTATATTGTTAAAAAAACAATAAAAAACACTTTAACCCTTCAGAGCGTTATGGCTGCCTGCCGTGCTACTTAAACCCCTCCATCACCAATATCCCTCTAACAGGCTCAGCTAGGAATAGCAGAGCTGAAATGCCCATTACTGCTGTAGAACCACTCACACCTGAACGGGAAGTGGGAGCCTGAAGCTGGATATAAAGCAGGCTCTGTGAAATAACATAGTGAGAGTCTATGTTTTGGGCAATTTCTATTTGTTGGACGGTTCATTTGGCGACAAGCTGATTGCTGGGACATCCAGCAATCGGCTGTTATTTAAAGGGGTTATCCGGGAGTTTAATGATTTCATAGAATACTGTAAACAGCGTTTATGTGGACATGTAAAGATATTCCACTACCTTCATGTGTTTCTTTTCATCTATCATAAGACCAGTGAAACTTCCTGGTTGTGGGAGTGTCAGTAGTTCTCCAGCAGCTCTTTCCTACAAGTCCCAGAATCCTTTGCAGTTACACTCTAGGGCTCCTTTCCCCGCTCACTGATCTTCCTAGCACTGTCCAGCCCTGGCCTGTACACCCTTACATCAGCTTTCTCGGACATGTGCACCTCATGCCCCTGCTTCTTTGCTCTACTTCACTAGCTGGTTGCCTGCAGCAGGCTGTGTTAATAAATTAAAAAAAAATAAAAAGAAACAGCATTCTTTCCTCATCCCATAATACATGTAAAACATGTATAAATATGTCTAATTTGGTTTATATATTTCTATGTATGCGCTGTACATCCCCCACAGCAGGTACACATCTATCCCATCATTGTAACTCTGATTGCCTTGGGAAATGTGGCATCACCCAGCTGTCCTGTACACTGGATAGCCTATCTAGTATCCAAGAAAGGGGAGTGATGTCACATCCTCCACAGCAATCAGTTCTTGACCATGGGAAAGCTGTGTGCCTGCTGTGAGGTCATGGCAGCATCTCGTGTGACACTTTACCCTGGTAAGACTATTTATCTAAGGAGCAATATGCTAGATAATCAGCGGTCCCCACTGCACGGATTTTCTGCCGGACGGTGTTTGACACCGCCGGGGGTCCGAAAAACATTGAGCATGTTCATTCTTCCGCCTGGTTTTCGGGTGGAATATGAACATTTCAATGTGATGGTATTGGACTTTGCTCCGCAAACAGTGGTCAAAAGCCGCCCCCCCCCCCCCTGCGGCTGTGTACACGGCCCCAAAACAGTGCAAATACCGGCACCTCTGTTTACATAGTGAGTCAGTAGAAGCAGCCAGATCTTTCTCTGCTCAGGTCAAGCCCACTACAGAGGAGTGTTTGAGTTGAGCCTGGCTTCACAGCACACCCACTGAGTGATGATAAAACATCCATAGACTCAGAAGCAAAGCCATGTGATCAATGGACGTCACATGGTATGCAGGAAGAAGTGGAGTAAAGGACTGTTTGCCTTGCTTTGCAAAGCAGAACAGGTAAATAATTTTTAATGCGTTTCAATTAAGTTCAATATAATCAAGCTTTATAACAAATAAAAAGATAGTCCCAGAGAACCCCTTTAAGGAAAAAACGTGTCCCTAAGTGTTCACTTTTCTCTGCAGTGCCAAAACTGTGGAAATAAACCATTACACCTTGTAAACAATGGTTGTCTGTCTAGTGCCAGGCAGCAAGAGATGCTTTTTGGAACTGCTCTCTACTATGGCCAAGAAATCAGGAACCTGAATAGAGGACCCCCGTGTAGTAACTTACAAAGGCTGAAACACATTGATAGGATATGCCATCAATCTGTGATAGGTGTGGATCCTGCTTCTGGGACCCCCGGACCTATCTTGAGAACGGGACTTGGAAAGTCTTCATTTTGAACAGAGAGGTGGTCGGAACGTTCCTATCGGCTTCAATGGGAACTCCGAACACAGTTTCAATCACATCTCTGTTCAAAGTGGGGGCTTTCAGGGGCCCATTCTCCTATTGATATGTCATCAATGTGTTTGCTAGAAATACATGCTTAAAATACCATAATGGGGTGTAGGAGGATAGATTTTCAATAACTTTTTGGTTTTCACTGCAGACATTTCATTTATTTTCTTTTAAAGGAGACCTTTCTTATGTTCTTGAGCTCTTCCAATAACTAATTTTGTTTGCCATCTATAGGTTCTGTCCAGAATCAAAGCTTGGCCCTTGATCTGGTGAAGGATTTAACCCCTTATATAGAATCGGAGTCTGTGCATGACACTGAACCAAAGGCAAATCTGGAACAAACTTCAGCTGAGAGACTCCCAGAAGGAAATGTGAAATGCTGTGCAAGCTATGGTAAGTTATACTATAGTATTAATACATCTGTGTTAATGAAGACCTCATGTACAAGTGTGTTTTGGCTCTGCACCACTTCTCAGTTATATGGTGCTGCAATTCCTTACCCATAGAGGTTTATGGGGCCCTACTATACCACTGTCTGCATCTGTTTTTGTATGGCGTCTGAGGGTAATAAATGGTATGTTCTATCACAGGGGCGAACATGCACCCCCCACCATCATGACACTAACATGCTTTGTCTGTGTAGTCATACTTCAGAAAAGAATATTCATCTTTTGACAGCTGCAGTCAACTGATGACACTGTTACGGTATCCACTGTATCGCTGGCACTGTTATGGTGTGCACTGTTTTGGTGGGCCCAGTATGGATGGTACTGTTTTGGTGGGCCCAGTATGGATGGCACTGTTTTGGTGGGCCCAGAATGGATGGCACTGTTTTGGTGGGCCCAGAATGGATGACACTGTTTTGGTGGGCCCAGTATGGATGGCACTGTTTTGGTGGGCCCAGTATGGATGGCACTGTTTTGGTGGGCCCAGTATGGATGGCACTGTTTTGGTGGGCCCAGTATGGATGGCACTGTTTTGGTGGGCCCAGTATGGATGGCACTGTTTTGGTGGGCCCAGTATGGATGGCACTGTTTTGGTGGGCCCAGTATGGATGGCACTGTTTTGGTGGGCCCAGAATGGATGACACTGTTTTGGTGGGCCCAGTATGGATGACACTGTTTTGGTGGGCCCAATATAGATGGCACTGTAATGGCTGGCACTGTTTTGGTGGGCCCAGTATGGATGGCACTGTTTTGGTGGGCCCAGTATGGATGGCACTGTTTTGGTGGGTCCAGTATGGATGGCACTGTTATGGTGGGCCCAGTATGGATGGCACGGTTATGGTGGGCCCAGTATGGATGGCACGGTTATGGTGGGCCCAGTATGGATGGCACGGTTATGGTGGGCCCAGTATGGATGGCACGGTTATGGTGGGCCCAGTATGGATGGCACGGTTATGGTGAGCCCAGTATGGATGGCACGGTTATGGTGAGCCCAGTATGGATGGCACGATTATGGTGGGCCCAGTATGGATGGCACGATTATGGTGAGCCCAGTATGGATGCCACGGTTATGGTGGGCCCAGTATGGATGCCACGGTTATGGTGGCCACAGTATGACTGTATATGCTCTTTCACGCAACCTAACTGAGCAATTCAGTAACTGTTTCTGCATTGTCTCTGGATTTCTTCCTCAGAGGGGGATTTATTTCTGACATAATCACGGCAGATCCACAGGATATACCATAAAAATGTCTGATAGGTTCCAGACTCCAAAGACGAGGAGATGGAGAGGAGGCCACATATATGTGTGTTGTTATATCTAGTTATATTCAAGCAGCCACTTCTGTAACCTCCATAAACTACAATTAAAACAGGCGTCTCATATCCTCCTACTGGAGAACCGAGCAGGGGACCCCCATTCTGACCTCTGGCAGCCCCTAATGTGGAGCCAAGACCTCTCAGCCATTTTGGGTATTTACAGTTGAAGTGCCATAAAGGTCTCAGACAGGGAACACCCCTAAGATTTACTGTGGGAGGTGTACAATATAACAACGTGGCCTTTGGACCAGAATATATTGTGCATCCCTGCTCTATTGTCCTATTACAGAGCTATTTTTCTACAGAATTGCTTCTAGAGGAGACGGTCTCTCTAAACAGTGCTATACATTCGTGAACATAACATTTATGCTGCAATGCTGTACTTTAGCTATTTTACCTAATATTAGCTTTGTAGTGCCTCCCTCCTCACCCACCCAACCACCCACACATAGAATTTTGCCTGTCATGTATATTTTTTTTGTTGGGAAAATGTGACTGCTTCTATTTAATTCCCCTGAAATAAGTGAATCGGTCCCTTGAAAATGTTGGAGCGGGATGGAGGCATTGATTGCTGGCCATTTCTTGTATGGCCAGCTTTTTACAATATTTGTACGCGAGCCAGGCTCACACGTTATATTCTAATTGTATCACTAATTATGTTTATCATGCTCTATTATAGACTTCATTGGCAGCTAATTGGTTATAATGCATTTACTGTATTTACTGTTTTGCAACAACAAAAGTAGCAGAATTGGTAGATTTCCCATATGGAGAGAGTTGGGTTCATAACAGTAAAACTGTGCAAACATAACTATATAAAATATACACAAGTTTTCTTATGTAGCCATATGCTAAAACTGTAAAATGAATTGTACAACAAGAAGTCAGATGCCAGGAGACGCGTGTTGGAGCTACAGCTAGTTCCAGGTGGTGCGCATTTGTATACGGCTGAGAGTAGCACCGTGAATAAGCACCTTTCTGTATCAAATATGCCTCATTAGTTACCTGACACGTCACTATAGATACCCTTGATGGACATCGGTCAGTAAGTCTGATAGTATACATACTGGTGACCTTCTATTGTTCTAGCAATTGTTATGGACATGGATTTATTCAGATTCCTGCTTAGCCGCTGCTATGGATATGTGTACTAAATGGTAAGATATACACCACCGTTCAAAAGTTTGGGGTCACTTAGAAATTTCCTTTTTTTTGAAAGAAAAGCACAGTACATTAAGTGAATCAGAAATACTCTATATATTGTTAATGTGGTAAATGACTATTCTAGCTGCAACATCTGGATGTTAATGCAATATCTACATAGGTGTATAGAGGCCCATTTCCAACAACCATCACTCCAGTGTTCTAATGCTACATTGTGTTTGCTAACGGTGTAAGAAAGCTATTGGATATTTTGAACACCCTTGAAAACCCTTGTGCAAGTATGTTAGCACAGCTGAAAACAGTTTTGCTGATTAGAGAAGCTATAAAACTGACCTTCCTTTGAGCTAGTTAAGAATCTGGAGCATTACATTTGTTGGTTCGATGAAACTCGCAAAATGGCCAGAAAAAGAGAACTTTCATGTCAAATTCGACAGTCTATTCTTGTGCTGAGAGATGAAGGCTATTCCATGTGAGAAATTGCCAAGAAACTGGCTCTAACCAGAGTAGAAAGAGAAGTGGGAGGCCCCGCTGCACAACTGAGCAACAAGACAAGTACATTAGAGTTTCTAGTTTGAGAAATCGGCGCCTCACAGGTCCTCAACTGGCAGCTTCATTCAATAATACCCTCAAAACGCTAGTGTCAAAGTCTACAGTGAGGAGGCGGCTCCAGGATGCTGTCCTTTGGGGCAGAGTGGCAAAGAAAAAGGAAATATCTGAGACTGGCTAATGAAAGGAAAAGATTAATATGGGCTAAAGAACACAGACATTGGACAGAGGAAGATTGGAAAAACGTGTTATGGACAGAATCGAAGACTGAAGTGTTTGGATCACACAGAAGAACAATTGTGAGACGCAGAACTGAAAACATGTTGGAAGAGTGCCTGACCCCATCTGTCAAGCATGGTGGAGGTCATGTGATGGTCTGGGGTTGCTTTGGTGCTAGTGGATGGAATGTATTGGTCTGGGGTTGCTTTGGTGCTAGTGGATGGAATGTGATGGACTGGGGTTGCTTTGGTGCTGGTGGAGGTAATGTGATGGTATGGGTTGCTCTGGTGCTGGTGGAGGTCATGTGAAGGTTTGGGGTTGCTTTGGTGCTGGTGGAGGTCAGGTAAGGGTCTGGGGTTGCTTTGGTGCTGGTAAAGGGGGAGATTTGTACAAGGTAAAAGGGATTTTGAATAAGGAAGGCTATTGCTCCATTTTGCAACGCCATGCCATACCCTGTGGGGGGCGCTTGATTGGAGCCAATTTCAACCTGCAACAGGACAATGACCCAAAGCCACCTCCAAATGATGCAAGAACTATTTGGGGAAGAAGCGGGCAGTGGTATTTTTTCCTTTTTTTGGAGTGGGCAGCACGGCCCCAGATCTCAACCCCATTGAGCTGGGGGTTGGGGATTAGGGGGTTGCTAGGTCCAAAAATCCGGCCCCCTTTGGTTTTTTCTGGGAGGGCTTTACCCCAAATTTTTCCCCCATAATAAAATTTTTTTTTAAAAAAAAAAATTTTTTGGTATAATTTTTTTTAAAAATTATTTAATTTTTAATAAAAATAAAATAAATTTATTTTTCAAAAATTTTCCACCTTTAGCTACTTGTGTGTTCTTTATACTCATTGATATCTATGTACTTACTCTAATCCTCTAAGGTAATTTTGTTTAAAACCTGGGGAAAGGGGACCCTCAAAAACATTTTTGGGTGTTTGGGTACAATAGCCTAATTCCCCGTTGGGGCTATCTTTATCCCGATGATGTCCCCTTTGTTATGCTAGGTAGGGTTGGCTATAGGGCATATTAGGCATAGTTTTCCTTTTTGTCTGTACAGTGTGTAGATTAGGAGGGAATTGGCACCTATATTGCCCTATTGTTTTTGGTTGTTGTTGGATATTACATATACAGCAATTTTTATTTTTTTACATTTTCATCTTTGTGGATATTAAGAGTAAAATTTTACATCTTTCCAGTGCTTCTATTTGTAGTTCTGATATAAAGTATTTGAGCTTTGGGATTACTTAATCCTTACTTTTCAGTCATCTCTACATGGACAGTAACACCAAATGTCTGTGTAAGTATGACATCTTAATGCTCTGTAATATACTAGAAGTATTCTGGACCACTTGTTAGGTAATCAGAAGCTTTTGAGGCACATTGCAGCTACTTAGATAATATACTCAACTTTTATTACATTTACTTGCAGAAACCTCCCCAACCACAGAAGAGGCCATTCCAGTCGAAGCAGCAACTTCCCTATCCCAAGAAGGGTCCTCAAAAAAAGCAGAAGAAAAGGTACCTTCCACAGCTGAAACCTTTTCTGTCCCAAAAGAAGAGGTGACCTTTTCAAGCTGAACCCCCGCTTTTCCCAAGAAGAAGAGGTGACCTCCTCAGCTGAAACCATGCTGTCCCAAGAAGAAGAGGTGACCTCAGCTGAAACCATACTGTCCCAAACAGAATCCATGTCCTCCGCAGCTAAAGCAGTGGCCGCTCCATCTACAGAGGGGACCCCACCAGTGGCAGATGAGACCTCACCAATGCCAGAAAACTCATTACTAGTCTCAAATGAGGCTACAAAAAACAAACAGGAGACCTCACCAAACATGGAAGTGCTGGAAGGAGCTGTAAAATCTGTTCACATTGCTGACTTTGAAACGGTTTTTTTTTAGAAAGCTTTCTGAAAAAGCTCTTTCAGATCCCTCTAATTTCTTGCACCGTAATGGGGGGCAAATCCCGTTCTGCATTTTCATGTTGTTTCTGGGGCTGTAATGCTGGCAGTATTAATCCACTGTATGTGCTTTCGCTCTGCATGCTTTCTATCTCAATTTTTCAGATTGATAGTAGTGTAGCACATTGGGCATAAGCATTTGGGGGAACCCAATTGACAACAAAATCAGTTGGACTTATTGTAAAATATCAATATTTGCTAAAAAAACCACGTGGATAACGTGGGTAAACTGGTCTAGAAAGCCTGTTTGCATATGAACTTTTAATAGGTTCCCTTTCCCATTCAGGGCCCCCATTTTAAGCCTAAATTGGAATGCTACAAAGATAATCTCTTGGTGTTGAGGACCCAGCTTGTCTGTCACATGGCATTGACAGTCTGTTTTCAATTGTCAACTTGTAATGCTTCATTTTCCCTTTGGTGGCAATGCAGGGGAAATGGGCACTTTTGGTTGGGTTCTTCTACAGGGGATCATTGCTGACCTCTATACTCTATGGTCAGTGTATTGGGAACACTTCTAACAAAAAGTTGTCCAGCGTTGATAACCACTTTTAAATACCAGTGCTATAAAATTTAGATGCTAAAGGTATCCACACAGTCACATTATTATGACCACCAGCTAATGTCCATGATCCACCAAGCACGACTCAGGTTGGGCTAGGATTGACTCAATCAGCCCGGGTAGTTTGCACGTTATTGGGCCACTACTGTTCACACACTGCGGTATTTTAGAGAAACACTACCTCCAGGGCCCCAAGATGTCAATTGGGTTCTGGAAATTGGGGAACAGGGTAGTGCTAGGAGATTGGTCCTCTTTCTACCCAAAGTTGGACATTTCTGCTGTATGACATTTGCTTGTCTTGATAAAAATTTTTTCCCACCCTCCCAAAAAAACTTCAGCATGTAGGTGTTGAAATCTGTTTTCTGATTTTTCTCCCTTGACAGCAAATGTCTTCTTTTTGATAAGAGATAACGTGATCATTGGGAAGGCAACCCTTTGCCAATCACAGAGGCCCAAATTTCATAGGGCCATAAAAAATTAAGTCTTTTCTGCTAATGCACCTTTGCAGTGCAGTATCCATCTATTTACTCCTACATACACAGAGTTCGCTGAACTATTTAAGGCACGCTTCTGGTTCATTTAGCCAGTGAACTGATCCCTTACAGCGCGTGCACCTATGTAGCAGATGTGTACCTCTCTCAATGACAGGTGGTCTCCCCATTTTCCATGTCGCTTTTTTGTAATGCAACTACTTGCCCATAAGGGGAGAGCAGAGAAGAAGTTCCTGTGAGGGGGAGTTTCATGAGGGGGAGGTATCTGGTGAAAAAGGCAGAGATGTATGGGGGGAGAGGTTTTTGGGGAGCCTTTTAGGTCAAAGGGTTTCTAATGAACTGGTTGCTGGGCAATGGGAAGCCCGGAAGAAATTTGGGAGAGGGGGGAGGCGGGGGGGTATCAGGGGAAAAGGGGAATCGAGGCGGCAGAGATAAATGTTTTGGGGGAGGAAAGGGTGCTAGATGGGAGGGCCCCAGAGGAAAAAGGGCCTGTGAGGGCGGGGGATTGCTGGGGAGATTTCTGGAGATTAAGGGAGAGATGTATGGAGGGGGGGAGGGTATGGAACCTTGTAGGTCAGGGTTACTAATTTGAACTGGATTCGCTGGGCAATGAGTAGCCAGTGAAGGGATTGGCAGAGGAGTAGCAAGGAGAGAGGTGGATAAGACGGGCAGCAGAGTTTAGGATGTTTGGAGGGGAGCGAGGGTGCTAGATGGGAGACCACAGAGAAGGATGTTGCAGTAGTCTAGGCGGGAGATGACAAGGGCATGGACAAGCATTTTTGTAGTATCAGTGTTAAGGAATGAGCAGATTCGGGAGATGTTTTTCAGGTGGAGTCGGCAGGCAGAGGTGAGGGTTTGAATGTGCGGTTTAACCCCTTAATGACCGCCCACTGACTTTTGGCGTCAGCTGGTACAGCGTCGCTGTAGACTTCGGGGTTTGTGGCACCGCAACTGCGCTGGGATCGGGGCTGTACTACACAGCCCCGATCCCAGAGCATGTCCTGCGAGTACCGGGGTGCGGAGGAAACCTCCGCAACCCGATGCTTTAACCCTTTGATTGCGGCGGTGCGTTACCGCAGCGCAATCAAAGGGATCCCCTGCTCTGTCGGGTGATCGGAACACCTGGTGACCCGACAGAGCTCGGGGAACGGCTGCACAGTCAGCCCTGGGTACGTGGTGTAGTCCCTGAGCTGTTTGTGTAACAACCCAGTGACCAGGACAGACTGTGGGCTGTCCTGAACACTGCCTGTGTCAGACTGACACAGATTATAATGTATTAGCATATATGAATATGCTAATACATTACTAAGTGTAAAAAAAAAAAATTTTAAAAAATGTAAAACAGTTCTCCCTTCATGGGATTTAAAAAAAAAAGTAAAAAGAAAAAAACATAAGTGTACAAAAAATGAAAAAATAAATAATAAAATAAATATGTAATAAAAAATAATTCTGCATAAATTACACAAAAAACCTACACATATTAGGTAACCACACGACCGTAATAACCTGTAGAATTAAACAAGTTATTACGTATGAAATATGAACGGTGTAAAAAGTGTAAAAAAAAAATAAAAAAAAATTCTGCAATTATTTATAAGAACTTTTTTTTTTTTAAATATATTTTATTTGGTACAACACACAGAGAAAACAAGAATACCATACCATATAATACAGCATAGTAGTCAATATAAACGTTAATTAACATATAGTAAGTACCAACATTTTTCCAATATATTATAATGCTTATGATCACAATTATTGTGGAAAAATTAAAGAACCGTAAATTGTACACCGAGCAGATTGAGTCTGACTTTCCTTTAATTATCCGTACCGTGTTTCCAAATAGCCAAAAAGGGGCTCCTCGCTATCCGTTACTTGCCAATTTAACATACAGGGAAACACAATCTACAATTCGCAATCCAGGGTATGCATGAACAAAAATTATCAACCTTAACATTAACATAACCAGCCAGGATTCTATATGTTTCTTGACTTTCATGCAATGCTACTAGATCAAAAGGCACTGCTCACCCTCTTTGATATCTCTTTTACTACTTTTTATTTGTGCTACCCCATCTGCTCCTGTGTATAACTGTTGGAGGATTGCAGTCCTCCCAATGTCTCCGCAAGCGCTTCTCTCAAAAACCAGCTGGTATATTGAAAAAAACATTTGTCAACCTATTTATTTCGGCTTGTGCATAAAATTCTTCTATGTATGGTCTCCATTTTCTAAAGAAATTTTTCGCCATTTTTTTTTGTCCGTATATAATTGATCGGCCAGAGCATATATTTTAGTTTGTTCTATAACCATGTTAATATCTGGCACCTCCGGTTCCAACCACTTGGTCAATATACATCTTTTTGCAACCATGAGTATGATGTGGACAATTGCTGGGAATCTGTTTCCTTGGTGCGATGGTACCCCAGTGTCCCCCTCGCTCTGTCCATGCAACAGGAAAGCAACCGGTGTACCCTCAGTTGGTTGTCCTCTCATTGAGGACACCAGAGTCCCTACATCCCTCCAGATTTATAAGTGAACTTAAACTATTCCCCCATAAAGTAGAACTTGTCTCGAATAAAAAGAGAACTCATCCAACTGCGTCATTGAAAAAATAAAAAAGTTACAACTGTTGAAAGCGGAAGGGCAAAACAAAAAAAAAAAGTTTTTAAAATATTTTTCGGCCGGGGGTTTAGGGGTTAAAGGAAAAGAGTCAAAGTTTATCCAAGGCAGTAAACTTTGGACTAGAAGAAAAGGAGCCATGACTGTGATCCCGCTTTCTTTACTCAACGTCCCTTACTAAAAAAAAGGCTTGCTTCTTTTTTTAACTGGGATCCCCTGGTACAAAATATGGCTCAGTTTTTTAAATTATTGACCAAAACCTCTTGCATAGTAATAAATGGCTTGAATATTTTTTTTGGGGTGGGGATTCCATTATGATTAATATTTAGGTCCATTGTTAGTTGGATCTGGCACTGTGTCATAGCCTCTGGTTTAGGAAGCCATAATGCCAGTGTTAAAATGAGCCAAGACAGCCCATTTCCATATGCTTTCTGAGGGCTATTAGGTGACATTGAAACATGGGGGTTTCACTTACTAAACCTTTTTTTCTGTAAACCAAAAAGAGAAGAGGCACCAGCACTGTTGGAATCGGTGTGGCCATCTACAGTAGTACACAGTCATTTATCTGATAGGCTGGCATATAATACTCCATTTTCCCTGCAGTGATGTCTTTTAGTGTGACCCTAGGCGGTGGATAAAATAGGTTTTGATGATTAAACCCATTGAAAAACCCAAAAATTTCCCCACGCAGCCATACACACTAGTCCATAGGCCATTCATCTTTTACATCGAGCAAAGGGAAAAAATAATCCCCTAAGAACGCCCTTTGGGAAAAATAATTTCCAAAAGTTAAATTTGGGTGGTCTTGATGGGATGGAAATTTCAGACATGGCTGACTTTGTTTTTCGATGAAGATAATCTATTGGTTTTCAGGTAAAACGATTGTTCATTATTTAATTTCATTCAGAGAATGATGGTTCTGGTTGAAGTCGTCCATTTTCATCCACTTTAATGTATAATTTAATTGATTGTTCTGGATCTATAACCGTGATGATGGCAGATTATCATTCAGTGCAGAATTTCAATGGTTACTGGATGTCAGGAAGTTATATTTCCACATTACATAAGTTTGTCTTTTCCTAGTTTCTTAAAAGCTGCACAGAGTGAGAGGCGATTAATAATACATGACCCAAACCCCAGCATTACTCCTAGTATCCTTAAACCATCTCTTTTTGGGAATACAGTTTTGACACGGTTTTAAGAAAAGCGGGGGAGATGCATGTATGTGCCTGGTATAAACAGAGATAGCACACTATTCTGCTCAAAAACGTCTTAAAGAAATATTTCATTAGTGAGACGAGGGTGATTTTCTGTATAATGTAACAAGTAATGGCAAAAAAACTTCGGGGAAATTTTGGCTTAGTTCACCGGTGGATTTGGGCCGCGGGTTCGGGGCGGGTTTCTCGGCCAAAACCCCGTCCCAAACGCGCCCCCAAAACCCCCAGTTCAATACATGGTTTCCTATGGGAAACCGCATTGCTATTCACACGGCACGGGTTTGGCCGCGGCTTTGCCGCACGTGTGTGAGAAGTCGCCTGTCAATTCTTGACAGCGAGTCTTCGGTGCGGTGTCGGTGTGAGGGTTTTGGGCCGTTTGGGGTGGGGGTTTGGCGTGGGGGTTTTTCCGCCTATTTAATTTGTATGGGGAAAAACCCCGCCCAAATGCGCCCAAAAAAACGCCCCAAACCCCCACCCCCCGATAAACCACGCGGGGAAAGCGAGTTTGAGGGGAGGTTTGGCGAGGTTTTTTGGCCCGGGTAACCGCGCTAAATCCGCACCAAAAATGCCGTTGAAAAACCCCTTAGAACATTTACCGGATTTACGTCTTTTGATGGTCCTTTAAAAAAGGTCAAAAAATTTCTTTTGCGGGCTTTCAATACTCTGAAAAGATCAGGAGAAGGTTCAAAGGTCCCCTCCAAAAAACCCAAGCCCAAACCTAATGCAACCTAAATTTTTTTAAAGTATGGGCACCAAATTGTGTTTATCCACAAAATTTTGGTGCTCCTAAAAAGTCTTTTGGAAACTGTTTTAATCTGGTCTGTTGGGTCCTGTGACAACACTAGATAAGCGTGGTTAGGCTGAGAAATGTACAATGAGTGGCATAAGGCAAAATCTTAAGTCCATGTTCCCCAACCTGTAGCTTCCACTGTTTTCAGAACTAAAAATCCCATTAGCTGTGGCTGGGGAAAAAAAAAATTTTAGGGACACTGACCTGATAGAACAAACTCGGTCCATATTGTCCTACTGTTTTGGTCATCATCCTGGGATTTGGTGGTAGAATCTAGCTAGCTGTTCATGGGATGGAGAGAGAGCAGCAGTTTGATATCCTGCTACTCTGAATATGAATAGAAGAATTGTAATGCATGACCTGAACTAGGTTTTACTATTTTACTGATCATAGGATGACAACGGGCTGTTTTTATGGGTTGATTGATTCCTTGGTGGTTTAATGTTTTTATGGCTTTCTATGGTCCTGATGGCTTTCTGTGCATTCTGTTCGTTTCATGCTATGCCGTTTATATTAACCATGCATGGTCTAATTGCATGCTTCAACAATGTTGGGTATACTGCTGAGACTGGGTTGACGCTATCAACATCGTCTTAACAGATCACCTTGTGTTTTTTTTTCTTCTCTTTGTAGCAAAGTACGGAGGTTCCACCATTATCCTGACCACATTATATGCCAAGATCTTCAGTGGACATTTCACAGGCATCTCTTCAGTCAAGACCTGCTTGGGTTATTGCATTTACCTACAGCAAGCTTTGTCTTGGGTTGATAAGAACACTAATGTCTATCACAGTATTTATTGCTTCAGATCATGCCTAGTCTTCATATGGCATGTGGTAAAGCTTGCAGAGAGGGTTGGTGTGTAATTTTACTTGAGTATTTAAAGAGCAGGAAGGTTCAGTATCTTCCTCCATGGACACCTGCTTACAAGCAATCTTGGAGCATGTCAGGCACAGCTATGTCCATGCACTACAGGCGAACCACTCATTATTAGACTCCTACAATATTCATTTTGGAAATGCATTTGGAACACCACATCTTTTTTTTGTTTGCAAAATCACTGTTTGCTGCAAAGAGGTAATTGTGCAATGATTTGGATTAGTATTATGCTGTAGCTTTGTGTGCAGCTTACTGACTGAGGTACAGATGTAAAATCTACTTATTCACATGAAAGCCTTGACCAGAGACGCTAAAAGTTTTTTATCCTGCCTAAATTGAATGTCCAGCTTGCAACACCATGCCATTTTTAAGTTTTATGTACTGTACTGTGTTGCATAATACATTTTTGTCCAGAGCTAATTTTTTCTGATGCTGAACAAAAAGACCCTTGCACAGTCATGAAGTTAAAGGAGTTGTGCCCCCCCCCAAAAAAAGTCACCTAGCCACAGGATGGGGGATAAGTAAATGTAAGAACACATCAACGACTAAGAGTAGTGGTCATGGACGCACATTGCCAATCCATTCATTGTCTATAGGACTGGAATAGGATAAGGGATTTGCAAATCTGTATAAACAAATAGGGTTTTGACCACTATCAAGATGTATTATGGATACAATTTCAGACCTTTTTTACGTTGTGATGTTTAAGGGAAGACAGTGACTTTAACCTTTCCTTGCAACACCATTATAGTAAAGTGTGAGGAGTAGGAAGTTCCTTCACAGCGCCTCATGGACTTTTACAGAGTTGGAGGGTCACCTCTGTAACCAAATCATTTTATAAAAAAGGTGTTTCTATAATGCAAAAGTAGTAAAACAAATAATAATTAAAAAAACAAAACTTGATTTTAATGACCTATAGAATGAAGTTGACCTATTGGAACAGATTCAGTATGGCATTGATGACAGATGTCTGACATAATTTGCACTATAAATTAGGCATACATGTCCTGTACCATATTTATCATGTGTTTTAGGCACTAATCATTTGGCGATGCAACATCATGCACCAATGCCCTAAGACTTTGGCACAATCCTTGGTATAAAGAAAGCCGTCCAATAGGTGGCATAAAATGAGACAACAGCCTCCAAAGATGTGCCAAATGTATCATACAGCACAAGCCACTGTGATACATTTTTGTTATCCCTATACCCAAAGAGATCCCAATATGGTGCCTTAAAAAAATAACTTGCTCTGCTAAAAGCCCTCGTACAGCAATATCACCAGAAAGTTATGGATTTCGGAGTGTGGAAATTAAGAAAAAAAATTACCCAACTTCCTGAATGTGGGTGGCTCATTGTCAGTCGCAGAGGGTGGAAGATGGCTACACTTGTGCAGGTCTCCATCTATTCCCTTCCATGGGAACCCCGAATACAGACGTGTGAGTATATTCAATGATTTTGCAACTCCCATAGAAATGAACTGAGGTAGCTGTGCGGGTGTACCCACCTCTTCATCTTCTGTGACTGTCAATGAGCAGGCCACCATCAGGAAGTCAGGTGCTGGGAATACCTGTTTAAAGCCCAAACTAGGTTATATCCTTGGGGATTAAGATGCAGCACTTGACTGCAGTATTTTCTTAATGTTGACATCTTTTATTTTTTTAAAGTAAAATCCCTGATTTTTATTTTGTTTTTAGCCCTTCAATGGTGGTAAACGAGGTTTCATTGATCGTATCTGTCATATTCAACATCATGTCCTACTGCCATTATGTCACAATCTAAAACTATCCATCCCTCATTGAATAGGACAGTGATGAACTTTCTTCATTTATATGTATAGACATTTGGACACGATCATCATTATTTTTTGCATCTTGACTTGACCTGCGTCCCACAATCCCATTTTCCCTGATTAATTTTTAATTTATTATGTTTCCGCCTTATTAAAACAAATCCTCTTTGACAAGAGGATGCTCGGGAATGACGTTTACGATGAAAGCAACTCCGGCTTAAGATGACAAATATTAGGATTCAAGTAAATCAGTAAACATGGAGGTTGATAAAAAATATTAAATGTGATATTCGTGATTAACCCTTAGGGTGGGATCACACTTCTTTTTCTCACAAGGATTCCATGTTAGAACCCCCCATTAAATTGGATTGGCATCTGCATCCCATTCTTTTCAATGGGAATCTGTGCCATAGTTCACACTGATCTATGGCCTAAATTTTTGGATTTGAAATTCACAGTGCTGAAGAAAAAGGAATAATATTTTGCTTCTTTGGTGCAGAATATTTTGGAATTCATGTGGGATAGCCAAGAGGTGGATAGGTCCCTTTCCTATGGGGCTAATTCCTTTCCATAATAGTGTCCAATACGGTCACTACACCATGAAAGGCCATAGCAGAAATTGTGGTATTGTCTTGGACTTCTGTTGGTTCCACAACAAACGTTTGTGATTAAAAAGTCCAACATGAATAAACCTTTAAAGGCTATATTAACCTTTTACACCATTTTACTGTGTGTAATTAGAGTGCATTGGGGTTGTCTGGTTTATGCAAGCTATTTTATATAAGGTAGGTTAAGGCTCAATTAGTCTAAACAAAAAATTGCTACAAAAATTCCCTCTGGAGGATCCATCATGTCCATGAGGCTTATTTAAGGGGGTCCGGAAAAAAAAATTGACAACAAATAGTGACTTTATAAATATTATTACTTATCTTGCACTGAACTGTGATTAGAGCAGCTATTTCAACTGTGTAGACTTCAGAGCTGAAATCTTCAGGCAACGTCTACTTTTTTCAGTGTCTCTAGTGGTTGCTATGGTGACTACATCCTGAATAATGTCTTTTTTTCACCAGGCACTGTACAGTAATTGGATGTAGGAAATGCTAACTGTTCTTTTGAATTATAAGTGATCGACCCCATGGTCAGTTTGGAGGAGTCGAAGAACGTCCAGGTGTTGTTGCCCTAATCCAGACATTAAAAAGCATCCTTATTACATCCCCATGAAACCAGCTTTAGGGTTTGTCTTTTTGCTGGCTTATCAATTTATGAATAGCAAAGCAGAATTGCAAACACAGCTCTGGAGTTTAGTCTAGGAATACAAACCCAAAAACGTAAAATACTGCAAGGAGCACATACCAGACAATGAGTAGGCAAAAAAGCCCCACTATACAGCTCAGAATAAGTAAAAGAGAAAGTATTCACAAAGTAACCTAACTTTAATATAGCGTGGGTGTGTATGTATGTGTGTATATATGTGTTTGTTTATATATATATATATATATATATATATATATATACACATTTACACACAATATGGGGAGGGGGGGCCCGCAGCGCTTGCACAGTTCTCCACGTTCTATAGAAGTGTGCTCGGTTAATATTTGGAACACCCACTGAGATGGAGGGAATGAAGTGTCAAAGTGTTGCCACCTCCCCGTTCTCTGAGGCCGGCTTGTAGCAAGCTTTGAGCTGGCCGTAGACATGGAAATAGCCAGATAGGAAAACCCTTTTAACTGGTGCATCTTCGGGAGTATGTGGAAAACCTGGAAAATTCAAATATTGGCCTCTCTTTTTGGCATAGTCATGGTATTGTTGCTTCTGACAAGCTTGATGTGACTTAATTTATGATAACTGTGCCAAGAGTAAACTCCATATGCAAAATCTGTACAGCTGCACTAGTGCCAGTAAATAAGGGTGCCCAATGCCTCCATAGAAGCCGCTTCTTACTGTCTACTACAGGGGTGCCTAAACTTGTTTGGTCCAAGGGCAACATAGTCCAGTAAAACCACTCCTAAGGACCACAAAAGATGTTGTAGAGGTATTACCAAAGTAGATGGCATAAGTGTTTAATTAGTTCAGGTTCTATTCTCTTACACAGGCATCCTCAAACTGCAGCACTCCAGCAGTTGGGAAACAACAACTCCCATCATGCATTTATATAATCTATAACAGTGGGGATGATGGAAGTTGTAGTTTCCCAACAGCTGGAGGGCCGTAGTTTGAGGATGCCTGCTCTTACCTATCAGGAAAATTAGGTTTCTCCTCTTCTCCATTTGACACTCGAGAGAGGAAGACCAAGCATACCTGTGCCTCTGCAATATAAATTCTGGACATTTCAGAAATGACTTGGGATATCAGAACTTTCAAAAACTACAATGGACAGAGCTGCATGCTTAGAAAGCTAGGCTTCAACCTCATCTGCTTCATTTTGGAGTATGAAATGGGTCAAGGGATCCCACTCTCTCTATTCGGCCACATGGTAGACCGACTAATTTTCTCTCAGTGATTGGTGGTTGCTTATATATATTTTCCATGTCAGACATGGATGGGTCTGTGCCCGGATCATTGGGCACCATACAGAGTAGCATGGGGCACAGGTTCTACAATCCTGGTCTACTTTCATTATAGATCTATCAGAAACTAAAGGTCCCACATATTGAGAATCCTCTGTGGTCTGTGTCCACCCCTATTGCCGTTTATTACTTAATAAACTTCTGATGCAGCCATGGCTGCTGTTACTACTGGTGTCTGTTCCGAACAGCTAAAGAGATTTACAGACACATAATTGGAATCTGTATGCGCTGGCTCTTCACAATTTGCTGTATTAAGTCTATTCACATATATGCACTGTGAGGTTTTTAATGTATGGAATTGTATTTATAGGCCGTGGATCCCACAGCAACCCTGCTATGTATTTCTGTATATACTGACCTTCTGTACATGGGTATCTCTTCCATGCTGCATTATGTTGGATTTGCACTTTCAGTATGTAGTTATTTGAGTTGCTTTGCAGCAAACATTGTACTTAAATGCAATATATGATAGTAAGCATAAACCAAAGCGCTGTGTTGAGTCATTTGTCCCTGGAGTGTGAATGGTGTGCGGCCGCCCGCTGACAATAACCAATCTGCAACTCCTGCCTGATTTTTCAGAGCTGGTTCTAGAGAATTTAAGCAACATAAAGTAATGGGGACAACTTGAATAATAATGCCAAATCATTGCAGCAATGGATAGACATGATGCTTTTTTTCAGGTAGAAATATTTTTCCTTTCTTCTTCCTAGACAACGGTCATGTAATTCTAGTTTTCTAGAGTGACTTTCAGCTACCACTCAATTGATTGGAGACAGCAGCAATCCCGATGGGGTGAGGAATTGGCGCTTTTCCCATCTAACATTTTATCGTGTTGTAAGCCAAATATAGCAGCCTCAACCCCCCTTTTTTACTCTTACCACTCAGCCAGCAGCATATACAGCTGCAGATATCCGCTGAACTGAGTGGAGGCAGCAGCCATCCCGATGGGGTGAAGTATTGGCTCATGTCCTGTCTTTAAAGCACAGAACATGGCAGCTGGAATTCATCCAAAACTGTCATGTTTGATTATAATAGAAAGCAAACTAAGCTCGCGATAACAAAAGCAGAAAAAAACCCACCTGAAACCACGCATTTCTTGGCCGGAATACTCTCACTTTCAGTGCATTGTTTTAGAAGACTTTTTATTTCTTGCTGTGAGTCAGGTTGGTTTTCTATTTTAATGTGAGACATTTGGCGCGATTCCAGCCACCACATTCTGTTCTCTAAAGACTAGTCATGTGCCGGTGCTTCACCCCACTGGGATGGCTGTCTTCATTCAGTTGAATGTTAGCTGATAGTCACCCTAGAAAGCACTACTATATGTTAGTTGTCCAGGTTTAGAAAGAAGAAAGGAAAAATTAAGCTGCTGCCTCCCTTCTGCTGATTTTTGCACCTGTTTAGTGGTAAAAGTGAAAAAGGGGGTTGAGGCTTCTATACCCCACTTAAACTGTAGCAAAGAAATTATCAGCAGTCGTTCCTCTAGGTCAGACCTGGGCATTGTACGGCTCGTGGGCCACATCCGGCCGGCTACCTAACCAGATGCGGCCCGTACAGTTCCCAGGTCTGCCTTAGAGCATACTAACAGTACCGCTGAAGGCCCACCGTGGCCGGGTAGCGTTGAGAGGCCGCGGCGGGCCATCAGCGCTACTATTAATATGCGCGGTATTAGAATTGGGCAGCGATGCAATGAAGTGAGTTAATCGCGCCGCTGCCTCTCCTCAGCCGCACAGCCGTCACTCTGATGTGCGGCTGAGGAGGAACAGGAAGAGCGTCCCAGCGCTGGCAGCGTGAAGACGTCCTGCCCCCACTGTCAGGCTGAAGAGGAAGACGCTCGGCCGGAAAAGAGGTAAGGTGAGTATTAATGTTATTATTTTTAACGCCGCTTACCTGCCTAAGGGGAGCTTATCTATATACCTGCCTTACTGAGGGGAGCTATATATACCTGCCTAAGGGGGCCTATCTATATACCTGCCTTACTGAGGGGACCTTTCTATATGCCTGCTTTACTGAGTGGAGCTATTTATATACCTGCCTGAGGGGACATATCTATCTATATACCTGCCTGAGGGGACGTATATTTATATAGCTGCCTGAAGGGACCTATATCTATATCCCTGCCTTACTGAGGGGACATATCTATACCCCTGCCTTACTGAGGGGACATCTCTATACCCCTGCCTTACTGAGGGGACATATCTATACCCCTGCCTTACTGAGGGGACATATCTATACCCCTGCCTTACTGAGGGGACATATCTATACCCCTGCCTTACTGAGGGGACATATCTATACCCCTGCCTTACTGAGGGGACATATCTAACCCCCGATTTTCTGAGGGGGCTATCTATACCCCCGCCTTATGAGGGGACATACTTACCCTGCCTTCTGAGGGGCATATCTATACCGCCTTTTTAGGGGGGAATTTTATAACCCTGCCTTTTTGAGGGGAAATTTATTTCCCTGCCTTTGAGGGGGGAATTTTTATAACCCCCCCCCTTACTGAGGGGGACATTTATCATCCCCGCCCTTTCTGAGGGGAATATTTTACCCTGCCTTACTGAGGGGCATATCTATTAACCCTGCCTTACTGAGGGGACATATTATACCCCTGCCTTTTGAGGGGACTATACTATACCCCCGCCTTATGAGGGGGACATTTCTTACCCTGCCTTACTGAGGGGACATATTATACCCCTGCCTTATGAGGGGACTATCTATTTCCCTGCCTTATGAGGGGACATATACTAAAATGATTTTTTTCCCCCGTTCACCCTATGTGTTTTTTTTTTTTTAATTAGTCCGGCCCTCTAAAACCATCCCACTTTCTCATACGCCCCCATGGGAAAATTAATTGCCCACCCCTGCTCTAGGTGCTCAACTCAATAAGGTGAGTGCTCTGACTTTTGAGCAACTTTGCTGGTGGTCTACAGCAGGAGTTCACAACATATTTTGGTCCAAGGGCCACGTTGTCCTATTATACCTCTCCAGAGGCCGCAGTAAATTTTAGAAAGGGTTTTTTTCCATCTGAGACCTTTATGCTACTTTAAATAATTAACCCAAAAAGGCTGAGAGGTCTTGGTTTCCACTTTAGAGACTGCCAGAGGTGAGAATGGGGAGTCCTTTCTTTGTGCCCCAGAAAGAGAATATAAGGGAACAAATTTTACTGTAGTCATGGAGGGTTACAGAAGTGGCTGTTTTACAACTATAACTAGAAGGGACAACTCGCATTTGTATAGCCTCCACTCCATCACCTCCTCTATCAGACATTTTTGTAGTTTATCTTGTGGCTCTGCCATGTGTAAGAAATGAATACTCCTATGAGGGAGAAATCCGGGTATCCGACAGAAATGTAAAATAGCACATACAGCCCGATAGTGCTAGCCATAGAGTGCCCATCATGATGGTGCCAGTGGTAAAGTGCTGACCGCAATAAGGCCAGCCCTAGCAGTGCCTGTGGTACAGTGCCCACCATAATGGGGCCATCAGTTGAATGCAGCTGTGAAAAAATGAATATTCCATTCTAAAGTTTAAGGACAGAGGAAATGCATGTGTATGTCCTGATGGCTGAGGGTCACATGTTGTTCACCCCTGGTCTACATGAATGGGAAATAGTACAAGTGCACTTTCTGTTTTATTTCTTCTTTCCATACAGAAAAGCTACAACCCCCAAATTATTCCTGGACTGGACAATCTGTCAATTTTATATTCCTGCAACAATGCATCTCGAAATGTCCAACCACAGTTTAGAGTTGCACGGATAAGATAAAGCATAACCTTTAATCCCAATACAGGCACTCCCCGACTTACGTTTCAACTTACATCTGTCCTCTGGTTAGAAACGGAAACTTATGGGGCATGCTGACACTTGTAGTTCCATGTTCCACAGCTACTAGCTGCTGTGGAACGGCAAGTTCCAGCGTGCCACAGCATATGACATGTTTAATGTAAGCCATCGATATTTACCAAGATGATCAGAGAAGGTCTTACTTATGCAGCACGTTCAAAGCATAGATGAGTAATATTCAACAGTCTGACGTCTTTACCCCTGTAGTCTTCAAGGGTTCATCAGACAACATCCCTATCCAAAACACCAATGATTCAATATCACCAAATTGGTGTCCCAAAAATAGAGAAATATACAAATGTGATAGGTAGAATATTAAAGTAGATACATATTCTAATGAAGTGTATCCTAAACCCACTTAAACTTGCACAAAAGTTGATTACACAAGTATAGAATACTCCTGATACCTCCATCGTATTGTGCTATTATTGTTATAAAAAAGAACGCTGCAGAGAGTATAAAGCATTGGGTCTTTAAAACATAGATCATGGCAATTACAAAACCCCCCAACTAAAATATAACTTTTAATAAATATACACTAAAAGATCAGGAACACATCCCTACTATGCAGAATAGTTACACAAATTTGATTCAATAAATAGCTCACCATGGGATATTAGTAGAACAGGTAAATAGATAATGATTAACTCACGGTTTGATGCTCCTTGTGGGTGGTAGTCTTGTCATGTGGTCATCTGTGGCCAGACCGTCCTGTGGGTACACCGATTTGCCATCTATTTATTTGTGTTCGGGTACCCTAAATACTATTTGATTATAATAGTTGAAATAATAATATACTGTTTTGTTCTCTGAGGAACCCTTATTATCAGGAAAGGGGAAACGCGTCGGGCTTGTTATAGGACAGTACGCTGTCCTATTGTTTGTTTTCTATTGTTTTTTAAGATTATGCTTCACCTTAGGGACTAGGTATAGCGGAGCCGCCCTTTTTGGGGCAATGTCCCCGCTTTCAATTTGAGGATATTGTTAGGGTCAACTTATGATTAATATATTTCTTTGTTTTGGTGTTGTCACTATTGAAAGAAGTGCCATATGATAAGACTGTCTACCCACAAGGAGCATGAAACCGTGAGTTAATCATTATCTATTTACCTGTTCTACTAATATCCCTTGGTGAGCCATTCATTGAATCAAATTTGTGTAACTATTCTGCATAATGGGGATATGTGTTCTTGATCTTTTAGGGTATATTTATTAAAAGTTATATTTTAGTTGTGGTTTTTTGTAATTGCCGTGATCTATTATTGTTATACTCAAGATACGTCCATCACTTATGCCTGTCCTAAGGACCATTACAACGAATAAGTCCAAAAGATGACTCTGATAATACAGAAACCGTTTTTACTTGAGTGCTCATTCAGGTTGCTTAAAATAGCACATGCAGCCCTATAGTGTTTGCCAGAGTGCCCATCATGATAGTGCCAGCTGTACAGTGCCGACCATCATAGGGCCAGCCACACAGTGCCCACCATAACCGGGCCAACAGTTGAATGCAGCTGTCAAAAGATGAATACTCCTTTCTGAAGTATAAGGACAGAGGCAATGTATGTGTTTGTCCTGATTGCTGGGGGCCACATCTTGTACACATCTGGTTTACATGAATGGGAAATAGCACAGGTGCACGTTCCGTTTTATTTCTTCTTCCCATACAGGGTATTAGGAGTTGTCCTATGTTACTGCTAACGTACTCCCTACCTCATCGTTGAATTACTTCTCCCAGCATTGATTAGTAAGGTAAGCTGTAATTTAAAGCACACTTGAACTTTTAGGGTAAGTTCACATGGCAGCTGTAAAATACCTGTCAGATTCTAGAACAGAATCCAACGGTATTTTACAATCGGTTTTCGTTTAGTCGTATTTTGGATTCGGCCGCCCCATTGACATTGCACAGTACATTTTCCATCAGAAATCCAACAGAAGAATGTGCATGTTCCAAGTTTTTTTTCAAAGCCGTCGGTTTTGAAATTCGACCTAAGAAAATCCATGCTGTGTACTAGTGCTTGGATTTTCTATTGAGATCCATGGGGATGGTTTACAGTTGGTTTTCAAACCACTTTCAAATCCAAAATCTGTTATAAAAACCGACTGTAAAGCCTTGCCGGGGAGATGGACACCTAGGCAACTTTTCAGGATATGAAAATATGAAACTACATGTAGGGTGGAACACATTTATGGAACATGGTGTGTATAATTTGTACAGACAGTCCTCGACTTACACCGTTCCAACTTACATATGTCCCCTAGGTACAACCGTAGACTTTTCGGGCATGCTGGCACTTGTAGTTCCATGTTCCACAGGAGATAGTAGCTGTGGAATGGCAAGTTCCAGCCACAGCAGCACATGAGGTGAAAATGAGGTTAAATCTTCTTAACAGGGGTACAGACAGCAAAACAAATGTAAAGACCCTTCCCTGCACTATCTTATATAATCTAATTTAATAAATCTACCTGTTCTGACTTGCACACAAATTCAACTTAATGGGGATGTATCGCTTCATCAGTTTGGCTGTTCTCTTGTAGTTTGATTTTCTCAGTTCCTGAAATCCAAAGGCGTTTCTTCTCCTCCCAGCTGGGTGTTTCTTAACTGAAGGGGGATGACGACCCCCCCCCCTCCACCTGTTACTGTGTCGTTCCTCTCCTTTTGCAGTCTTATTTTGTAAGAGCTGTTTACCATAGGCCTGCAATCAGTCTAGACAGTCTTCTATGAACTCAGAGCACTGATCTCTTCTCCTCTCACCGCTGGAGGTTTGTTACAGTTGAATCCAGTCTTCTATGAACTCCTCCAGAACACAGATCCGTCTCCCTTCTATGCAGGAGCATTAGGCACCGAGGCACAATTCTGCTGTCTTCTGATTGTAGAAACAGCTGCAAGGAGCTGGTCCCTGTGCAGTCCCTGAGGAGCTGGTCCCTGTGCAGAGTGAAATGTCGACGGCCCTTTACACTCAGGAGCATTAGGCACCGAGCCACAATTCTGCTGTTTTCTGATTGTAGAAGCAGCTTCAGTGTTAATGTGGAGCTGGTGGCTGTACAGAGTGAATTGTCGCCGAGAGAGGCAGGAATGTGCGCTCCTGTGAATACGACCGGGGGCCAGACAGAATGTAAATTAGTAGAGCCGTCAGCCAATGAAATACAAGGAGGTGGGATCCGACCGGCAAAGGGGAACAGTGTTTACACAAAACGAAGCTAATGCAGCCTGTGACAACAAGGCAGCTTTGCAAATGACATCCACTTGCAAAGGTGCTTGTTTTCACTGTCCCCTTATTCTGAAGACCATTTAATGAAATGATGCAACCCCTTTAAGAAAAAACTTATAGTCCCTATCCCGTTCATAACCCGGGGACTGCTTGTATATGCCATTGTTCACCAATTTTCCCCCTGGAGGCTTCATCTCTCAGTTTATTTGTTCCTGAGCTAGTCTGCAGCGGCTAGCTGCTATGTCTCCCATACGCTGTACACACAGAAGAAAAGATCTGGCTCCTCTATATCTTTATAGCAGACCTTTAGATACAGCAGCATGGAGGATAATATAGAGTAGTACTCAGCAATGTAGGCTATGAAACCAGCAGTGGGGTGAGATATAAAACTTACAGGGGTTTTCTCACTACACCGATTAGCTTTCCACATGTAGGGAATGATAAATGAAGACTTTTTCTAAATACATTTTTCTTTTGATGTTGCCTTGCTCAAGAGTTAAGAGAGATTTTATCTTCTCTGAGTGCATGTGTGTCTAGGTTACTGTCCTGCTCTCCCTTCCTGATTAGACAGAGAACGGGAAGCGAGGTCACCATGGTCGGACATAGCAGAGTCTTTATCTTTTGCAAAATTAGGTTGTTTACATTTGAAAAGCAATGGTTTTCACTCCTCAGAGCTCTGTACCTTTGTTTACATAGATTAAATCTCCTGCCCTTATGCCTTTGTAACAGTTCAAGGAGTAAGAAGCTTAGCTAATTATAGAGGAGATAAATGTGCTAATAATTGCTATAGAACTACCCACAGCCTTCTGAAGCGGCCTGTGACTCTGTGAAACAGCATGATGAAAAAACACCTATAAGCCCCATTCCCATAACATTTCAGGATTCTACTGTGTTGAGACATAAAGTATGTCTGCTACATAAAGTGTGTGCAGATTTGCCGTATAGTTGCCTATGGATCTACCCTGCCTCTGCCGTGTTATACTTCAGGATACATTTTTCAAGATATTTCAATGTATACCCGTGGCAAAAGCCTGAAACATGATATGAACGGGGCTTTAATAGATCTGTCCTGTGTCTATTCTGCTACTCCCTACTCCCCTCTCCATAGACATCTACGGGAAGCATTTAACCTGGACTCTACTAATAAGATGAATTTCAGCAAGTTTTTCTAGGAAGTGAAAAGTTTAGGAGGGGAGTCACAAAAGGACAATAATAAGTTGAGAAAGGGTATTTGTCTAAAAAGATATGTTACAAATATAGACACATGAAGTGTTAATTTACGTGAAGATAACAAGTTAGTGGCCATTTAAGTTTTCTTTCTTTATGCATGCCCATTTACTGTTCATCTTAAATAAAAGCAATCTAATGTATGATAAAATGCTTTTATGGTGGTTTGGTGTAGAAATAAATATAAGGGCAAGCAAAGTAACCATTTAATGTAATCATGAAATCATGTCCTTATACGTTACATCGCTTGCATCCCTTGTATTTCCAAATCTCACCGCCATGCTATGTACCAGACTATGCAGTCATTGTGATCTGGCTCAGTTCTCTTGTTTATGTCAGTCAGATGGATCATAGTACAAGTTAGTAACAGTAATTAACTTATAATCACCAGTATTACTTCCCTTACTTGACTCTGAGTCGGAAAGGGGTAGTAGTATTGTACTACTACTCCCATCTAACTCATGGAGACACAGCAGCAATATAGTAGTAGCCACTGTTACCATAAAATTTTTTAATTGAAAATATATTGATTAATGTAATATATAACTTTGGTTGACAGTTTCTGCTGCTCCCAGTGCCTCTAGACCAGGGGTCCCCAACTCCAGTCCTCACGCCCCACCAACAGGTCGTTTTCTGGCTTCCCTTAGTATTGCACAGGTGATGTAATTATGCTGCACAGGTGATATAATTACTGTCAGTGCATTCTGTGGGAGATCCTGAAAACAGGACCTGTTGTTGGGGCGTGAGGACTGGAGTTGGGGAACACTGCTCTAAAACAAGGAGAGCAGTTCTTTTCCCATCTGGCTGTTTCATGGAGCCTGCTCTTCAGAGCCAGCTTCAGGCTGCCACTTCCTGTTCAGGCTGTGGGTGGTTTTACAGCAGTGACTGACATTTCAGCTCTGTTATTCATAGGGTTAAAATTTATCAGGAACAGAGACACACAAGATCATGTGCTGCTGATAAGGCACAGCAGCGAGTGACTTCACCATCCTGGCCACTGATAGAGCAGAGAGAAGTGGTGGGCAGCCTAGGCACCCTTCTGTAGTAAACAAGCAGGATATAAGATATGCGTTAACCTTGAAATGAAGCAAAATTGAAACCGCAATGTATTTGGTTATAATTTTTATTTATCTTTGCCTACATATTTAAAGCTAATCACCGTGATGGGAATACACCTTTAAGTTCCTTCTCAATGTCAAGTGACTCACTTTTCCAGACCTCCCCCCTCCTAAGTGTGAGAAATAGACATGGCTGGGCCCACAGCATAGCTAATACTCCGTTACTGGTCCGCTGTGGGCAATGCTCGTGGGCCATTGGGCTGATCATTGCCTCTTCCTACTCCCTATTGCAGAGCCAATGCTGCTATTCCTACTGTCATATGCAGGTCAGCAGCAGGCGCATGCAAGAAGCTGAAGAACATGCAATAAAGATATGTATTTAGTTGAGGGTGGGCAGACGGTTTGGGTGACAAAATCCACCACCACCTATGTGCATTGATTTTTGAAGCAGAATTTAAGTTGCAGTCCATAATGTTTTGCCATGTCTGCACCTGGTCTTCCCCATCTTCCATGGGGTTGGTGCCCTGTGCTTAAAGAATCCTCCACCTGTTGCTAGAGATGGCATATACTCGGGGTCAGGGCCAAGCTGAAATTACATGGTCTTTTAAAAAGATGTAACAAAAATCACCAGCACTCCACATTAGCCATCAAAATGCTTAATACCAAGACCGTTCTACTGACATAAATAAAAAAAAAATATATAAATGTTTTCTACTTTTCTATAGAAAAAGAATAGCTGTTAACAATACAGGTTACCTTGAACACTGAAACATGGTCCCTGAAAGGTGGCTAAGGGCACCACATCTTCCCCCATTAAGTTAAGTATTAGCTGTAGAAATCCATTGCCAATGGTAGTGGTAGCTTCATGTAGCCAGAATTATAGAATTGATCAGATCTGGAATCATAAAACATGAAATAAACCAGGACATAAGTCTATATCTACAAAAGGAATGATTGGCATTACGTTTAGGAAAGGCTTCACTGAGGATTGGATCATATTCTTCGTTTTGCCATGGCCCCTATGATTTCTGTGTGCTCATATTTGGACAATATACTACGTGGAAATCCCTAAAGAAGCATTTATGCTATCTATCATACATGAAAAAACTTTGAGACTCTCGGTTCACATATTTTGATCAAAAGATGTTTAAGCTGCCCACGACTTTCAACGTGATCTCAAATCGGGCAGTCCTATCCTATCTTTACCTCTCAATCGAGCCAATCAGGCCTCCCGCTGGGTCAACCGACCTCCATTATTCAGAGAGAAAAAATAAAAAACATCCAACCTGCAAAGCTGCCCTTCCTATGACAGCCTGTGAGAGTGGGCGGGGACAGAAACACAAAATGGAAGCACCCCTTCCTTTCCATATAGGCTAAAATCAATGTACACCAAGTATAACGTATGTTTCTGCACACAAAAACATTTCTGAAAAAACGTATGCAAACCTGGGTGCCACTGGCAGGGCTGCGGCACACATGTAATTATACATGTACGCACACAGACCGCCGCCAGCGTGGGCAGCTTAAACATCTTTTGATCAAAATATGTGAACCGAGAGTCTCATATTTGGAAGGCACTTTATGCCACCATAAAAACATATGTTTGACCTGAGATTCTGGCTACCAGATTAGAGGCTTGATAAAGGACAAATGTGAAGATATGGTGAAGTTCAAGTTTGTGTTGGTAAGTCTATGCTCACATAGGTTGGATTTGGCCTGGATCCACTCTAAAGACAATTTATTGCAACTGAATGGGGTTTCTGCACCTCCTTTCACACACATAAGACATTTTTAATTTTTATTTCAGTCCCTAGGAAATAAGTGACGCATAATTTATTTGCCATGGGAAATGCCAGAATCGGCCCCATTGGTGACAAGCTGGATCACTCCCATGCAAATCCGTGGCCATGCTGCCTGTACATCTGCAGCAGAAATCCGAAGTCTTAAATGGAAATACCCATCTAATCATTAGCCTAAGGCCCATACTCTATAACTGACACAGGAAACGAATTACTGGACGGAAGAATGATATGGTGGAAAGTGGTTCTTTTTTACGCTTCTTTATGCTAATTGTATCACTATTAAAGTAACTTGTCTGGGTGGAAGTAAATTAACCTTCTGACTGAAGGCTTACAGCATAATGGTCCATTGCAAGTATCCGCAGCAATCAGAAATGGATGAAGATTTTTGGGGAGCAAGCCCACCTCGGACTAAGACCAAACCTCACCACTATTGCACCCAAATATATAAGAGGTGGCCGCACATGCACATGGCCGTCTCCACAAGTTTATTGGAGAAATGTAAGCAAATGTCTACCTAAGGGTCCATCTACACAGATTTGAAAACCATCTGTAAACCGACTGTCAACCTTTCTCATGGACTGTAGACAATCCGAGCTTTAGTCTACACAGAATTTTTCTGACCGCAAATCCGACCGTCTAAAAAACTCGGACCATGTTCATTCTTCCGCCTGGTTTTCAGGCAAAACATGAACTGTTCACTGCAAAGGGGGATGGCTGAATCCACAAACCAAAGTCCGAATCCGTCCCCTTTACGTTTAAAAAAGCAACAAAATACCGGTCTGATAATCCAACTGGTATTATGTCATTTTAAAAGAAACCCATACATACACAGCCACGAACTGGCCCACAGGGGAAACCCCTGGAGGGACCCTGAGCATGGAAGACCTGGAGTTGTTTTCTAACTGCATATGCATCCTTGGGAGAGGCATAGTATAGAAGACATGTACAGTCATTTACAGTATCTGTATGGTGGGCCCCCAAAATAAACTCCACTAATGGGCCCCTAGAATCAACTTCACCTGTGGGCAAATGGCACCACAGCCCGATGCTGCACACAGCCATCTCTTCTCAGCCAAACAAGATAGAAGACTGGTTTTCATAAGAAGACGGTTTTCCATACAGTTGGGGGAGCCATAAGTGAGCAGTGTATTTACTGCATGTACAAATATCACCTGCCAGGGGTATAATAAGAAAGTACTTGGTTTCATCCAAAGAACTGTTGTGGATAGGAAGAGTGGTTGCCGGAGGTCCACCATGTCCTTAAGGGATTTGTGAGACACCAGCTCCTTGTGTCCTCCCTATAATCTGTCCCTCACACCAATGCAAGCAAGCTGAAAAATAGCTAGGGAATTTCATAAGGCTTCTGTGCAATTCTTTAATACCTTATATATTAATCATTTGCTGCTTATGTAGACTTGTAATATTTTCTATTTAACGTCCTCCATCACTGAATCCAACCATAAAGTATTAAAAGAACACTAAAGAGAAAATGCACAGAGAAATCTGCCACCATTTCCTCCCTTAATCGTCATCTTTCCTTTTGATCCTATTTTGTATCATTTCACAATAAAACTGAGAAATACATGAATAAATCTTCTCCATTGAGTAGTGACCAGCTCTGCCCAGTCAGTCAATAGACAATAATGGAACATTTTAGCAGAAGACTAACCAGTTTTTTACATACCAAATGCATATTTCAGAGGCATACAAAAATGCAGAAAACTGGCAGTGAAAGCAACTACATTTCTTAATTTAAAACAGTTTTGCCAAAAAGCAAAATCCCCTTCTGAGACCTGCTCGTAACTCGCTACAAGCCAGCCTATGTATCTGTGGGAGTTCCAAATATGTGTAACTGCCATAGAAAAGAATCGGGAGATCTGCACAATCGCTGCCATCTCCCTATCCTGTGACGTTGGCTTGTGGCAAGTTGTAAGCCGGCCTCACAAGTGGATCTTGCTTTTTTTAGGTTTTGCCATTGTGGAGAAATTGCCCTTTTCGGTGGAGGTTCTGAGTACAGCCAAATGCAATCGCATGGCTGGAGATGAAACTTCCATTAAAATGAATGGAAAATGACTTCACAAGTGTGGCCACGGCTGTAATGAAAAAAGCATGGCCACTTCTCCAAACAGGGCGTTTCGGGGGCCCATTCTGAAGATCAGTGCCGGTCTTAGAAATAAGACCTGCAGCTATCTGACATTGATGGCACATCCCATTGATATGCCATCAGAGATTGTGATGACAAAAGCCCTTTAACCCCTAGCGCAGTAACTTCCATCAGAAAGGAGTTTTCTTGATAAAACCAATATTCCTGTAAAACAGTTTTTCTTTAGAATTTTTGGCAGTTTTTCTATTATTTTTTTTTTTAATTTTGGCAAGCCTATGCAATTAAAAATACATATAAAATCTTGTCCTTTTTGAAGCTGTGATTGCTATAGAGATAAAGCTCCTGAATGACAGGACAGACTAATCACACTTTACTATAATTGCTGCTTATCTCTATACAGTTTCTTTACAAATAACAGGTAATAACATAATGATCGCGCTATTGTTCTCTGGACAGGGATAGATAAGATCAGGGCAATGAAAAGAGCAATACATGAAAGGATAACATGTTAATCTTTCTCTGCGCTGGGGGAGAGAGGGTTAACATTTACAGTGGGGAAAAAAAAGTATTTAGTCAGCCACCAATTGTGCAAGATCTCCCACTTAAAAGGATGAGAGAGGTCTGTAACTGACATCATAGGTCGACCTCAACTATGAGAGACAAAATCAGAAAACAAATCCCGAAAATCCCATTGTCTGATTTGGAAATAATTTATTTGCAAATTAGGGTGGAAAATAAGTATTTGGTCACCTACAAACAAGCAAGATTTCTGGCTCTCACAGACCTGTAACTTCTTCTTTAAGAGGCTCCTCTGCTCTCCACTCATTGCCTGTAGTAATGGCACCTGTTTGAACTTATCAGTATAAAAGACACCTGTCCACAACCTCAAACAGTCACACTCCAAACTCCACTATGGTGAAGACCAAAGAGCTGTCGAAGGACACCAGAAACAACATTGTAGCCCTGCACCAGGCTGGGAAGACTGTATCTGCAATAGGCAAGCAGCTTGGTGTGAAGAAATCAACTGTGGGAGCAATAATTAGAAAATGGAAGACATACAAGACCACTGATGACCTACCTTGATCCGGGACTCCACGCAAGATCTCACCCCTAGTGAATGACCTGCAGAGAGCTGGGACCAACGTATCAAAGGCTACCATCAGTAACACACTACACTGCCGAGGACTCATATCTGCAGTGCCAGACGTGTCCCCCTGCTTAAGCCAGTACATGTTCCGGCCATCTGAAGTTTGCTAGAGAGACTTTGGAATATCCGAAGATATTGCGAGAACGTGCTTTGGTCAGATGAAACCAAAGTAGAACTGTTTGGTAGAAACACAACTCTTCCGTGTTTGGAGGAGAGAGAATGCCGAGTTGCATCTAAAGGACACCATACCTACTGTGAAGCATTGGGGGGGGGGCACCATATCTACTGTGAAGCATGGGGGTGGCAACATCATGCTTTGGGGCTGTTTCTCTGCAAAGGGACCAGAACAACTGATACGTGTACATGAAAGAATGAATGGGGCCATGTATCGTGAGATTTTGAGTGCAAACCTTCTTCCATCAGCAAGGGCATTGAAGATTAAACGTGTCTGGGCCTTTCAGCATGACAATGGTCCCAAGCACACCACCAAGGCAACAAAGGAGTGGCTTTATAAGAAGCATTTCAAGGTCCTGGAGTGGCCTAGCCAGTCTCCAGATCTCAACCCCATAGAAAACCTTTGGAGGGAGTTGGAAGTCTGTGTTGCCCAGCAACAGTACCAAAACATCAGTGCTCTAGAGAAGATCTGCATGGAGGAATAGGCCAACATACCAGCAAGAGTGTGTGCCAGCCTTGTGAAGACTTAAAGAAAATGTTTGACTTCTGTCATTGCCAACAAAGGATATGTAACAAAGTATTGAGATGAACTTTTGTTATTGACCAAATACTTATTTTCCCCCATAATTTGCAAATAAGTTCTTTCCAAATCAGACAATGTGATTTTCTGGATTTGTTTTCTCATTTTGTCTCTCATAGTTGAGGTCTACCTATGATGTCAATTACAGGCCTCTCATCTTTTCAAGTGGCAGAACTTGCACAATTGGTGGCTGACTAAATACTTTTTTTTCCCCAATGTATTAGGTCCTGCTAATAGCACTTGTACCACTCAGGACATAGTTGGCTAGGAAGAGGAACCGTCAAGCAATCCTCTCACTGCTGTGCTATCAAAGCTCATAGAGGGGAAGTCAGAGAGAGAGATAGAGGGAGAAATATATAATGTACATTTTCTCTTAAAGTGGCAGTTGTATACAGCCCTGCCGCCCCCAGGCCATCCTGCCAGTTTTTTAATCTTTTTGGTGCTTTGCTCCCTCTCCTCCTCCTTACTGACGACCCCATTTCTCCTTCCGCCTCTCAGTTTCTTTCACTAACATCTTCTCTTGGCCTCTCACAATTTACAGACTCTCCCACACACAAGGATGGGAACTCTCTTGATCTGGTCTTCTGTCATCTCTGCTCAATTTCTTACCTTACCAGTTCTCCTTTTGCACTTTCTGATCACAACCTTATCTCCTTCACTACCACTAATTCTCAGCCTTCTCTGGACACACCTGCCCATCACACATTCCGAAATCTCTGCTGTGTAAAAACTCAGGAACTCATAAACACTCTCACTTTCAGTCCTCACTTTCCCCAATCTCCTCTGTCTCCTGTGCTGACCGGGCTGTCAAAGAATACAACAAAACTCCCGCAACCACCCTGTATATATTGGCACCACTTACTCACCGTACCACCACAGGCAGACGCTGGCAGCCTTGGCACACACCTCAAACGCGCTTTCTGTAGCGATGTTCCATGTCTGCCGAACTTCTGTGGAGAAAGTCAAAGCTACCTGCAGACTTTCTCCATTACAAATTCATGCTCAGGTCTTACCACACTCCCCTTCACTGCGCCAAACAAAAATATTTCACCTCCCTCATCTCAACATTACACAACAACCCAAAACGCCTGTTCGACACCTTCCACTCCCTCCACGGGCCCAACCCCCAGGCCCCGGTTACTGACCTCTGTGCTGAAGACCTGGCCACTCACTTCAAAGACAAAATCGACAATATCCGGCAAAACATCACATCACAATCCCCAAATAACACCCCTCCAGTTCCTCCCCGTACGTCCTCTAGTCTGCTCTCAGCTCTTGACCCGACGACAGAAGAAGTGGTGTCCAGGCTTCTCGTCTGCTCACCCCACCATCTGCTCTAGTAACCCCATTCCAGTCCATTTCTCCAGCTGTCATCTCTCACCTAACTGCGATCTTCAACTTCTCTCTCTCCACTGGGATCTTTCCATCGTCCTTTAAACATGCTGTTATAACCCCTTTACTGAAAAAGCCCACTCTGGACCCAACCTGCGCTGCCCTCCTACAAAACACCAGTGACTGTCCGCTGTCTCTAATATGTCCTTTCTCTATCTCAAACTAAACCTCACTAAAACTGACCTTCTTGCATTCCACCATCTTACTCAACCACCCCCCCCCCACCCCCCCGCGACTGCTATTTCTGTTTCACTGTGTGGTACCAACATTTTTCCTAGGCAGCAGGCCCGCTGTCTTGGGGTTATACTAGATTCTGATCTGTCCTTCACTCCCTATATTCAATCCCTTGCCCGCTCCTGTCACCTTCACTTCAAGAACATCTCCAGAATCCGTCCTTTTCTAACTGTGGAAACAACCCAGACTCTTATTGTTGCGCTTATACTTTCTCGTCTTGACTACTGTAACTCCTTGCTTATCGGTCTCCCTCTCTACAAACTCTCCCCTCTCCAATCTGTTCTGAATGCAACAGGCAGGCTCATCTTTCTTTACAGCCGCTATACTGATGCCTCTACCCTGTGTCAGTCACTGCACTGGTTGCCCATTCTGTACAGAATGCAACAGAAACTCATCATTCTCACCCATAAAGCTCTCCACAGTGCTGCACTCCCATACATCTCCTCCCTCATCTTTGTCTACCACCCTACCCGCTCTCTCCGCTCTGCTGATGATATCAGATTACATTCCTCAATCATTGGAACCTTCCATGCCCGTCTCCAAGATTTTGCATGTGCTGTACCGGTTTTCTGAAACATGCTACCCCATATTTCAGGAGCACTCATAATCCTCATAGTTTTAAGTGCGCTCTCGAAACTCATTTTCTTAGGCAGGCCTACCAAGATCCCTAATTGTTGAATCCTAACCCCCCCCCCCCCCCCCAAAAAAAATTCTGTCACATTCGTCACTTCCGGCACTTGGACACTCACAGGCACTTATCTGTTTATAGTTGTACTGTCTGGGTGACAAGTTCATCCACTTTTTATGTAAACCACCCCATAATTTTGTAATATGGCTGGACCATTGTAAACCAAGCACTTCTCACCCTTTGTCTCACTCATACACCATAATAGATTGTAAGCTCTTGGGAACAGGGCCCTCACACCTTGTGTCTGATTTATAAATAGCTTTTTTGTAATGTAATGTTTGGTTTTGTCTATACTTATACCCTCGAAATTGTAAAGTGCTGCGGAATATGTTGGCGCTATATAAAGATTATTATTATTATAGAGGGAACTTTAAAAAATTATATAAAAAAAACAAACACTCAATTAAAAAAAAAATCATATAACAGTCGCCTATTGCTGTCATTATGTGAAAAGAAAAATGTTGATGGTTGTGTCCCTTTAAATCTCACTATATAAATATCAGCTTGGCTCTCGTCATAGCAAGCACCATAGAGTGAATGGTCTGCCCTTCCCCCAACCTTATTACAAGACTGAGAGTCTCCCATGGTGTCATCCATTCACTGCCAGAATTGGATTATCTGTGACATCTCATAAATGGAGTCTGTAGCTCTGTAATTACCTCTGCCACACAATCAATTTATCAGACAAACAGTAGCTTTAGCTTCTATACATCAAAGTACTCGATAAAAATCCTAAAACTAGCCATGAAACGATGGGCCCTAACGTAGCCACTGCCATGAAATGTGCTAAAACATTTTTAATCCAAATCGACAAACCTACAAATATAACAATTTAATTAAAGGGAAGAAAACATGCAACACGGTCCCTTTAATCCAGCTTCAATGGGATCTGTGTTGGATTATCCAATATTCTGCATTATCAGCCCAGTATACCAAATTTACTTTCAAGGCTACTAAGAATCTACGAATTGATTTCTTTTCTATTTCAGGTATCACATGTTGGATTATAAATCCAGATTAAAGAAATTTGAATTCTAATCTGTGTTAAATTGCACATTTTGCTTTGGTTTCATCATGTAATATTTTATGACACATATGTTTGCAGGATGATGTTTAGACCATCGCCGTCCATGTCTGTCACTCAGCCCAGGGAGAACCATAGCGAGATGTGGCAGAGACCCCTCTGACGTAAATGTAATTCTGACTTCTGCTCAAGGGTACATCCAGAATAGACCAAATGCAGCGAGAGCAGGGGGAGCTTGCGGCAGGATTGGAAGATTTGTGCTTTCTGTGCGTGATGCTGGTGCTGATGAGAGTGCAGCCTCTCCCCGGGAACACAGAGCAGTGCTTGCATTCGGAGCCAGGCAGCTGCACCGATGGTCACTTGCTCTCGTGTTGCTGATATCCCCTGCATTGAGATATCGTTCTAGAATGTGGATTAGATAAACCGGATCATAGTCGATTTCCCCGCACTGGAAACACCATGACGCATAGGGACGTGAATTCCATAGCTATGCCCAACCAGGACCCGAATTATTCAGGGGACAAAAAGGTGAAGACCTCCGCACTCAATAACAAGCAATGGGTCAGGCTTGCAACCGTCGTGGCTTATTTCTTGTGCGTCTCCCTCGGTGCCATTGTTCTGGCCGTCATCTATGGGCTCATTTGGACTCCAACTACTAAGGTGAGCAATTCTTCTGCAGGACATGCCATTCAAAGCTCTGCTGGAACCAACCCTGTCAACCTCGTCCTCCAGTCCTCGCATGAGAAGGACTCTGATTTGAGTGGTAGATCCAAAAGAGGATTCAAGACAATCCTGGTTCAAAGTTCCGGTTCGGACGAGTATGGGCCACAGTTCCAGCGCATTCGAAAGAGGGTCCCAACACCTCTTCATCTTCCAGTGGAGCTCAACCCCAAGATTGAAGGAAGGCTCCTGCCACCCAAATGTGGCTCTAAAGTCATGGAGAGCACAGATCAACCAGATGGGACCTCAGATGAAGCCAGTGGTGCTAGACCTGATTGTGACTAAGGATAGCACTCCGAGGATGGTTGGTAGGGTATGCATTTTTCGGGACAAGGTGGAAGCCAAATGAACATGTTATGTGGTCACTGTCTTACGTGAATCCTCCTTTGACTTGAATGGATCTCAGCAGACTTTGTATACATTTCTAGCACATCGGGGGAGATGGACAGACATAATAGTCTGGGTCAGCCATAGATTCATGTGCCTCCTCTAATATCCCATTTTACATATGTTAGGTATAATGTATATGCATTCATATGTTTGTGACATGTTCATGTCTGTGTGTTATTAGATAGTGTGTAGAAATGTCCATGTATCAATATTAATTATACTAAAACATAGAGCCATATATTTTGCTATTATGTATAAGATCCGGCTATTATACACCTATGTAAAGATTACGTGGCATAAAAGTCATAATTCACTCATGACGATGCAACAATATTTGTGTGTCTGCATGCATAAATTGCATTGGGAGATTAAAACCAGACCTTGCTGAAGTCACCCTGTCTCAAGTCATATTTGAAGTGGTGTCCTCACTATGTTGTTTACAGAGCCTGTTCTTCACAGCCAGCTTCAGACTCCCACTTCCTGGTCAGGCTGTGAACAGTTCAACAGCAGTGTCTGACATTTAAGCTCTGCTATTCCTAGCTGAGCCTGTTAGAGGGACATTGGTGATGAAAGGGTGTAAACAGCAGGGCAGAAGACTACAGAGCTCTAAAGAGTTAAAGTCTGTCAGTAAGAAAGCTCCTATGATGCTGATAAGACACAGCAGGTACTGATGTCATCATTTCCGGCCAGGATTCCTAGAGCGCAGAGAGGTGGTTGATAACATAGGGAAGCTTGTGTATACAATCAGGAGATAACTACACTAGCTTTGATAGGAAACAAAATCAGAATGGCAGAGTATTTGGATTATTATATAGAAATTGGGAACCACCAAAATGGCTGCAATTAAGAAGGGGTTTTCTGACCAGATCCAGTCATAAGATATGCCAAAAATATCTTAATGGTGAAGGTGCCACCTTTGGGACTTTACCTATCTTGACCACCGTTTTGGTACAGAAGCAGGGGGGAGCTGGCCAGACAAGCATGCACCCCTTACCATTATAGTCTGTGGGAGTTGTCAAAACCGCTGTCACCTGGCTATTTACCCTGTTTCCCCGAAAATAAGACACCCCCGAAAATAAGACATAGTGCATGTTTTTTTATGCAATTCAGAGTGTGGCTGCTTATGCTGATGTTTGTGATGAAATCACTACAGTATATTAATACATGTTGATGTTTTGTTCAACAATAAATGTGAATTATTGTTCATAGAAAAAAAAACCTAAAAATAAGTCTTAGCTTGACCTTAGGAGCAAAAATTAGTATAAGACACTGTCTTATTTTCGGGAAAACAGGGTATGTAAGTCCCATGAACTTCAATGCAGACTGCAGCACACATGGACGGCCATCTCTGCTTTTTTATCTCTTTGTGGACACTAGTAACCTGCAGCGAAACTAAAATGGGACTTCATTCTCCTAGTAGACGTGGTTTCCAGAACTAGGCCCCAAGCTCTCAGACCTTTATAGCATTTCCATAAGAAATGCCATAAATATCTGTTATCAGTACAATTCTTAAAGGGAACCTGTCACATTGATCTGCAGGCAGCATGTAATAGAACAGGAGCTGGGCAGATTGATAAAAAGGTGTTAGTGCAACAACATTTATTTATTTATTTAAATCCTTGTTCACTCTATGTCCTTATGAGTCCAGTGGGTGGTTCTACATAATGATTGACAGCATTTCATGTGTGAGCATGCAAAGATAGCTGTCAATCACAGATTAGAACCCCCCCCTTGGACTCCTGAACCCAGAATGAGCAGAGATTTGAATGAATAAATGACAAGTGATACTGGGACATTTCTATTCAATCTATACTGTGTATTAGTCTGCTCAGCTCATCCTGCTCTGTGTCATGCTGCCTGCAGATCAGACAGCAGGTTTAATGTCTAGACTAACAAGGATAAAAGATACAGGTGGCTCCAGTGCATAGATGGTGCAAATAGTCGATGATTTGTGGTGTCTCACCTACAGAATTGTAACATCACAGTCAAAGTGCATAGCCCTTCGTAATTAATGTAGCCAAACGTACTGCCCATGGGCTTCACTTAAAGGGAAGGTGTTATCAAAAAATGACTTATTGTTTAACATTAACACATTTTTATGTTAAATACATTTTATAAGAATTTTTTGGTTATGTTTTTTTTTTTCTAATTTTCCATATCACTTTCATTATTTTGTAATAATTCCTAAGTCCTGCAGTTCTCACTTTGGCCACTAGGCCTAATAATCGTCTGACACTTCCTGTTCTGTGTAGAGAGCTTTTCAGCAGTGTGCTCATTATCAGTAAAAGCAGGGTCACACTGAAAGGAGACCCCATTGTGTACAGATAACACAAAATCCACCAGTCACAAGAGGAGATGTCACAGCTCCCCCTCTCCCTTCCCTTCACAGTGAAGACTCTCCTATACAAGTCTATGGGACAGAATCTGTCTTAAGAATCCTATGTGCATGAAGCTGTAAGGTATCTCTCTGACTGCTGTTAAAGCAGTGCAAGCAAGAATGTCTTCCCCACAATCCTATATAGACGGTTCCGAATAGAGAATATTACTATCAGGAAATAAAACGACTGAGAGGAAAAGAATATGGATCAGGGGCTTGATTTAATAAGTAAAAAAAAAAAAAAAAAAAAAATTGGCGACAGATTCCCTTTAAAGCTCTTGGACCCCAAAGCAAAATTCAGGCCAGCACCTACTGTGGTCCATTACAATCCTAATGTCCTCTTATGTGGAAGAGTAGCATAGGGCAGTCTTCAGGCCACAGGGCCTGGGTTCTATCAATACTAGCCTTGTAGTCTTAGGCTATGTTCACACTGTCTCTACAGTGCATGTTCAGCATATATGTTAGAAAGTGCTGCCAACATAAACTACTCACAAAAAGTTAAGGATATAAATAAAACCATCTCTTCACTTTAGAAACATGTCTAACTGTTCAATGTTTCAGTACTTTTTGCACAATTTGCTAATCTCTAACAAGGAGCTTAATGGCAAAATTCACAACAGGTGTTTGAATCGCCCAATACATTTAGGGGATCAATTTGAATTGGGATTTAAACAGTCCTCCTCATAATGCTGTTCATATTTTGACATCATGAGACCAAGACAACACCGTACTAATGGTACCTTGCCATTGCGAGGCTTCAAGCAGGATGTTCTCAGACGGAAGCGGCCACTGAGCTTAGTGTGTCAAAGAATGTCAGCAATGCCCTGCGGAACCAGATGATGAATGCCACACAACTCCAGGCACATTTAAGTGGGTGAGAGGCAACCAAGTGTTATCTCAGACCATTTGTAACTGTTTACATCAGCGTGGTCTGCATTCTAGACGACCGGCAAGGGTACCTGACCACACCATTGAGCACAGGCATCATCGTCTTGTATGGGCCATGGATCATCTACGCTGGACGAGCGACCAGGGGTCCTCAGTGATGTTCAGAGAAAGTTGATTCACTTTGAGCAAAAATGATGGCCGCCAACAATGCTGGAGACGTCAAAGAAAGCGATATGCAAAAGCCAGGTCAGGTACCATTGCTGATCATCTAGAACGCAGACCACACTGAGGTGTCACTTGGTTGCTTCTCACCTCCCTTAAACATGCCTGGAGTTGTGCGGCATTCATCATCCGGTTCCGCAGGGCATTGGTTACAGTGAAGCGGTCATCAGTGTGTGATGGAGCCAGAGGACGTCCACTTCTTTGCCTTTCTATGACTCTTCCAGTCTCTCTATCTCTGTTGCAATCTGCTGATGACACTCTATGACACTCTAAGCTCAGTGGCCACTTCCATCTGAGAGCAACCTGCTTGAAGAGTCACAAAGGCGGATTACTGCTGATCAATTGTAAGGTGTTGTCTTAGTCTCATGATGTCAAAATGTGAACAGCATGATGAGGAGGACTGTTTAATTCTCAATAAAAATTGATCCCTTAATGTATTTGGCGTTTATTCAGGGGATCAACCCAACACCTGTGGATATTTTGCATTAAGCTCCGTGTTAGTGGGAATGAGCAAAAGTTGTTGCCGAGAAAGTTACTGCAGAAATATTTGATACATTGTACTTTGACATGTGCATCTATAAGCGAAAGTGGATATTTTATATTTAGTTTATATTTAAAATGATTTTAAAGAAATTTTTATTGTTCGCTCATCTGAAATTGTCTACCTCCAAAAGCCAAATAATCCCTAACTTTTTGTGAAGCTTAGTGTATTTTGTCCTTAATTGTGCATTCACAGGTTTCTGTGGACCTAAAGTAAGAATGTAATTTTTACATACCTGTGGCCAGCAAGTGTCAGAACACCTTTTCTTTATCTGTAGTAAAAGGCATAGTTAAAGGGGGTATGTTCATCTCAAAGTTTTTAGGATGCTTTTGAATGAAATAGATTGATCTGCATTGGTTCTGTCACTTCCTGGTCAAGACTGTCTTGTAATTAGCATTATGAGCTCCGTGTTTGTCCGAACTTCTGCTAATTAGATAAATCTCCATGGCTGTCAGGACCTGGGAAGGGAAGCTTCTGAGTAATAGTAAACAGCAGGGTAAACTTACTTTTTTTTTTCGTCCTGAAAGATCAGATAAACAAAACAAGCTCCTTCACTGTCAAGCGTTGCTTGTGCCTGATGAGCATGTAGCCTTTGTGATGACATCACTCCTGCTATCAGATAGAACGCAAAAACAGCTGCGGGGGAGGGAGAAGGTACACAGGTCGGTCACCTTGACGGGAAACGACGAGAGCACACGGAAGGCGTTGATCAAAATCACTTGTTAGCTCCTATTACAAGAAAAAATATACATGAACTAAACGTAATATATTTGAGAAAAACATTTTTTTGGTTGTGATCTCACTCAGAACATGATGAAAAGCTAATATCTATGTAGCGAGACAACCCTTTTAACTACACTTTTCAATATAAAGGCATTCAGCAAAGAACATGGCGATTACTTCCTTTTCACAGTTTGCCGGCCTGCTGGAATTGTGTTGCCAACTTTTTCCACCCCTGTGATGGACCTAGGCAAAAGTGTAATGAATACATGTCACTCACCGAATAAGCCCCCAGTACCTGTCTAAAGCCATGAAATTTTGATGTGACTGTAGTGATACTAGCTTAATGATAATTCATGGTATGGATTTTTTTGCAGTGGGATTTGAAGGGCAGCATGTGCTGTTGTATGGCATAAAGTTCAGACATCATGGTTATACATTCACTGTATTTTTTATGAGATTTTCCTGGCATATATACAGAATCTACACTGCAAAGTTAGTCTTAAAATGATACGTCCGGGTTGTGTGGACTTTACTGTACATTATAGAAAGTAAATGTCTAGTAAAGGCTTTATGATGTTGTCTGCAAGTATCTCTGTTTTAGGGTCTACTTTTGAGTGTGATTGTGATATGATTTGCCTCAGACTGGTGTAAAGATTCCATAATAAAAGGACATGGCGAGGTGGTTGGGGACATACGCACATACTCCAGAAAAAGATTAGCAAGAGTTTGGGGCTGTTATTGGTTAGTTAGTAGAGAAATGACGAGGCGTATGTGGTGTGGACCATAGATAAATATGTCTCTAAAGATTATATATAAAGGTCAATATCAGAGATCTCTCCCAGGAGATCTATTTCTATACCTCTCCAAGTATTCGTATCCGCGAACAAGGGTTGGTGTCTCCTCTACCTATAGAGTGACAGGAACGTTTCTGCAATAACATAGAAAAGGGATTCTTTACTGTAAGAGCAGTGAGACTTATGGAAACTCGTGTCGCCTGAGAACTTGTCTGGTGTAATAATCAATTAACAAGGTTTCAAAAAAGGATCTGTGCTAGAATTTTCGTTGATGTAATAAATATAACAAAGTTCTTATATACGTGACAGGATTTGGGATGAATAAGATGGGTTTCGTTACTGAAATTAAGATTTCTAGATGTAATAGAACTATAATCATTGTATATAGTGTGAATAGGATTTCTGGAGAAGGGGAGCGTTGATCCAAGGGATTGTAAGTTCTGATTTGCCAATAAGTTGGTAGGTCGGGGAAGGGAATTTTTTCGACAGCTAAAATGAGGACTCTCAATTGGCTTTCTACCTCATGGCGGTTTTTTGCGCCTGCATCTGGATTATCATTAATAAGAAGCGATAGGCAGAACCTGAACATTTTGAGTGGTGTAGCTGTACTTTTGGTTCGGACCTTACAAATGTGTAACTGTGAATTGATCATTATTATGATGCACTTTAACCTACTTTTTGAGTTGTCTGTGAAAAAGGCTGCGCGTGTGTTAGTTCCTGAAGGATTGGAAGTCAAGATATGGTGAGTTGGCTTTGTGTGGGGTCCGTTATACAGAATGTGTAGTGAGTGGCTGTTTACTGCGCCACAAGGATCAGCTCCGTTGCTGTTATGGAAAAAAGGTGATGAATTTATAAGAGGTTGCACAAAAAATGGGATATGGAAATTATTGGGTCTTTTTTTGCGGTAAAGGGTGACAGTTTTCTGAATCTGCCATAGTTTGTGAATAGTTTCTGTGTGTGCTGTGTTGAAAGTGTGACTCTCATGTAGTGACAATTGTGTGGTCCATTGTCGTAAATAGAAGACAGATGTGAAAACGTAAGTGAATTGGTTGAGCACCAAGCCGACTTGCCTGATCCCGGAAACGACAGGAGTAGCCATGCGTCGGGACACCAGCACTAGGGCGAACACTTACCCTTCAGACGCCCATTGTCTACCCTAGAAGGGGGGACGTCCGTCTAGAAGGGCCTACATGTTCCGGGTGGACCATCCTCGCCGGGCTTCAGGGCCGCTGAGAGTCGGGCGCATCTCGATATGCCGACAGTGAGGGGCCGGTCTTCTCAAGAGGGACTAGGCGCTTCTTTACGTGGGAGCAAGATTTGTTTGAGTGGTGTGCGGGGCGCTCTGTCCTGTCGGCTATGCCGACAGAGAGTCGGGTTTGGCGGTTTTATGTTTTGTGGTGGCTCCGCTCCCATCGGGGTTCGCTGGATCTCTTCCCAGTGAGCTGGCCGAATGGTCGGCGTCGCGTAGTTGGCCGGGATAGTGCGTGTTGATGGGGCGCCCGGGTCCCACGTGACACCTCGCAGAATCGTGGAAAATATCTTCTGACGGCACAAGCGTCTCCCTGTTTAAGATTCGGAGACGGACGCCATGCTCTCTCCGGAGGAGGATGTTGTTCTAGTCCTTGGCCCGCTGCGCGGTCTGAAAGAGGACTGAAGAGGAGCGGCTGCGCCCGGGAGCTGGGTAATTAGTATTATGATGTTCTAGGATTTGATTTTATAGTGCCTGCATGCATGGCCCCCTATATTCTGCTGTTGGCCCCATAACGCCTGCTGTGGCACCCTATTATCCCGCCTGCCGGCCCCACGGTATAATGCTCTCTGCTGCGGCAACAGTATGTTGGAATGCTAGGGCCATGGACGTTAATGTTTGGCCAGCCTGCGTGTGATTAGGTGCCGTTGTGTGGGACTCCACCCATTAGCGCCTGTGATGTGGAGCCTGGTGGGGTGGCCCCTATAAATTGTCGCTCCATCTGAATTGCCCGGGCCCACCATATTAATTTCCTGCCTGAGGACCACCTATAATGCCTGCCTGGTGCTCCCTCTGTATATGGACCTGTGACTGGTCGTCACGCCCTAGAAGACTGCCCTGGAGTACACCCATTACGCACTGCCATGGTGCCCACTATTTGCGTCTGACATGAGGTGTTTGACGCTCCCTCATAAGCCTGTCTCTGAAGGCCCCCATACGCACTGCCTTAGCCGCCCATACGGCCTGCCTGACGCACACGCAATACGGCTGCCTGTGGGCCCCTATATGCCTTGACCTGTGGCCCCCGTACGCCTGCCTGAGCCACCCTCGTAGGCTGCATGTTGGCCCTTATGCCTGCCTCGTGGCCCATACAGCCTGCCTGGTGCCCCCATACGCCCTGAATGAAGCCCCCATACGCCATGCCTGTGGGCCACCATAATGCCTGACCTGTAGGCCCCTAATAACGCCTGCCTGTGGCCCAATATAGCCTGCACCTGAGCCCCTATAAGCCTGCAATGTGGCCCTTTATGCCTGGATGTGGACCCACCCTAGCATGCCTGTGGCCACCATACGCCGTGCCTAAAGCCCCTATACGACCTGTCCTTGGAGGTCCCAATAAGCCTCGCCTGTGGCCCCATTACGCCCTGCGCCATGTGGCCCCATACGCCCTGCATAGAGCAACCTGTCGGCTGCATAGTGGCCCCCCATATTATGCTGCCTGTGCGCCATAACATACGCCTGCCTGGTGCACATCCCATCGACTGATCCTGTAGCCCCATACGCATGCCTGTGGCACCCATCACGACTGCTGAGTGTACCTGATACGCCTGAACATGTGGCCCCTATACGCCTTGCTGTGGGCCCCTATACGCCTGCCTGCCATGGGGCACCCACTTACGCCTGCCTGCAGCCACCCATACGCCTGCCTGAGCCCCCTTACGCCTGCCTGACCAAGCTATATATTTGCCTGAGCCCACCAGTTAGCTACCTATACCTGCATGTGTGCCTCCCTACTATTTTTATATCCAACCTGTCTAAAGGGGACAATAATCTTTATATACCTGCCATGACTCAGACGAGGGTCTCCTATACTTAATAATACCTTGTCTGTACTAAGGGGACTTATATACCTTTATATTAAGGGAGTTATGGAACGATGTAGAGGGAATCTCTAAGTTAGTTGAATCCAAATTCCTCTCAGGGATATGAGTATTGGCCGGGAGGCAATTGGTTAATGCAAGGCTGTGAACCGGATGGGAGAAAGAGAAGGAAAGTGAACGACGCTGCATCGAAAAGACGTCTCCGGTGAGGTCACTAAATGTAACTGACAGTGTTATCCACTTACTATTCTGCAGAGCGCTACATACAAATTGTTTATTACCACCTATTGAGGCACACTGTTTGTGCAGAGGTGGTATATGTAATCAGCAGCCTGTGTACAGCTGTATGGTCACATAGTGGGGAAAGCCTGGTCCGCGTCATCGGTCATGGGTCTGGCAGAATTATATTTGAGCCTTAAGTAGGTAACAGTTTAGGGTCTTGGTTTTGTTAGGAAGTGTATTTAGTAACGAATCAATTCAAATCTAGGTAGATGTGCTCCATGTATCGGTGGATTAATTTAGTGATGTATTTAGGGTTTGCAACTGTAATACAGGAGGGCAGCGATTTAGAAATGCAATTGTCAGGGCTTGATTTTCATTGTGCAGTGACTGCTGAGGAGATGGACGGGAGCTATGTGGGTTACGCAGAAATTTAGTGACAGGACCTGAGTGCAGGTGGGCGAGAGGAATAGTGTGCTGCTGAGGTGGGGTGGGTGAATTTTTTTTTGAGAGCGAGAGTGTTGTGGGGCAGCCATATTAGGCTGTTACTCGACCTACGGGCATCAAATGCCTATGTCCCGGCCCACTGGCTCGAAAAGTGCCATTGATGTGAGAGTACTGAAAGAAGGGTATGAATAGTATGTAAAGGGCGATCGACACTTTACAGTGGAGCAGAACTCACACACCAAAATGAATCCAGCGAAAGGCCGTGAATCAATTATGACATGTCAGAAACAACAGTTCAGTTCATGCGCTGAAGCGTTAGTCGTCATTGCTTCTCTGCTAACGATGGTACATTGCCAGAAAAAGGCCACTCAGTTATTTCTAGGCAGTATTACTACTTTATAGACCTCCAATGCATTGACCAAAGGGTATCATTCTTCCAATGATTCATGTTTTGCTGCTTAATGGATCTAGATTGGATTGATGTTGGCGTGTTAGTGTGATAGAAACTTCAGAGGGAGCAAAATCCTGCAACCATTGCTGGAAGAACACAGGTGATGCTAAATGTGGCTTCTAAGGGTGGTTATGGTCTGGGAGGTAAATTCAATACTTTGCTGATCACGTACACCTCATACATGGTAATTGTTTTCACTGATGCGCAGACATATGGGATCTTTCCAGCAAGGAGGAAGGTGACCGTGTCACGATGGCTATGGAAAATGTCGATATTGTTTGGTCGAAACTGTCCATAGACTTCCAAGTAACACATTACTCATTATTCCAGCTAGACCTAAACCCACTTGAGCATCTATGGAACCACCTTGATGGTGATGTTCGCTTGCTTAGCTGGTGTTCATAATAATTTGACTTGACGTTTGTGTCGTTGCACTGTATAGGAACCCTCCTGCTACACTAGTTGTGAAATGGCATAAAAAAATAGGCTTTCATAACAAAGTGCGTTGTCTAAGGAGAATATAATTTATATTAGCAAAAAAATGACCTCACAAGACAAGTAAACACGAGCTAACAACTAGTGCACACTGTGCAGATGGAAAGGGTGTAGTACTCCACATGTCCAATTGATGGCACTCTTAGCAGTTATCAGGTTGCATCTGATACACCCGGCAAAGCAAGTTTCCAGAACAAACTTTCCAAATGAACTGTTGTATAGCTGTGATCATTCATTTTTGGTGCCATTGTCCTGCGCTTGTACTATGACTGTATATTTTTATAGTATGACGCTAGACTGATTGATGAACTTGAACTATTTATCCCAAGTCAGCGTCAGTAACAGTAAGTACTATTGTGCTGTGTTGTCTGAGAGTAGAGAAATTTGGGACTTAAATGGCCAGCACTACTGTTCTGTGAGGTGCTGGTATTCCGGTCCAGGGTCCCTGCAAGAAGTTAGTTATTTCCATATCCAGAATTAAAAGTTTCTTACAAAAATGTAAGGCTTTATGTAGTTTAATCTTAACCCGATCAGTAGCACATTTGTAGGACAAGATGTAGCTGTCTGATAACTAATGCTTTAAGCCATACTAGGTGTCATGAGGAAAGCAATGTCCGACCTAGAGGGTCCTCTGTCTCTGAAAGTGTGGAGCATGATCTAATTTTACAGGTTGTAAGAATGTCAAGCGGCAAGCTTATCAGAAATTTCAGGGGCCACCTTAGACAACTGAAGTGTCTGGGCACCCCCACACCTGTTAGCTAGGTATATAGGCCCCCTTGGTAGGTAGGTAGGTATACAGGCCTCCTGTAATTAGTTATATAGGGCTTCTAGTAGGTAAATAGGTATATAGGTTCCTCTCTTGAAGGTAGATATATTGGGCCTCCAGAAGGGAGATAAGTAATTAAACTCCCCCAGTAGGTAGAGTTCCTGAAGTAGGTAGGTAGAACCGGAGCCCCCTAAATAGGTAGGTGAGGTATAGGAACTCCTCCCAGTAGGTAGCTAGATTAGGGAACCCCCAGTAGGTAGGTAGATAGATTAGGGAACCCCAATAGGTAGGTAGGTAGGTAGGTAGAATAAGGGCCACTTCAGTAGGAAAGTTTTCTTCGTAGGGGCCGCCCTAAGTAGGCTTAGATTGTTGTCCCCCCATAGTAGGTACTGGATTGGGGGCCTACAGCAGGTAGGTAGATTCAAGGTTCCAAGCAAGTAGGTAGGTAGATCGGGGCCCCCAGTAGGTGGGTAGGTTGGGGCCACCAGTAGGTAGATAGGAAGATTTGGCCCCCAGCAGGTAAGTAGATTGTAGTCCCCAGCAGGTAGATTGGGCCCCCCAACAGGTAGGTATTTAAATTGGGGTTCCCAGTAGGTAGGTTGGTAGATTGGGGCCCCCAGTAGATAGGTACTCACCTTTCCACGCTTCCTCAGCGAGTCTGTCTCCTCACGGCCTTTAGCCTGGTGCTTCAGGCTTGTAGCCTAGGACAGGTAGCTGTGCAGGTGGTGTGATGACGTCACTTCATCCTGCCTGCACAGCAATGTACAGAAGGGGCAGGGAATGCATAGCTCTGCACTGCCATTCTGCTCCGCAAGGATGTGAGGCTCGGGTGCGATTACAGGTTGTTTGGCTCCGCGACTCGACTCATAAATAACTTGGGGATAATATTGGGTGACAGGGCAAACATGTCACTGCTATACAACGTCTTTACTTGATACCTCTCAGGTCGTGGTTGACAGAATTGAGCATTATGAGGAAAGTTACGCTTCACTCTTTTTCCATCCTCTCACTCATCCCTACGTTGGCGCGTTTCCTTAATTGCTATAGATGTGTAGGCCACATATCTGGCCAGCAAGCCACTATCATACTTTCCTATACCCTAGAAAAGATACCTGGCATCGAGTAAACGAATACAATGGTACACTGAGAAGTAACTATCAGAAACGCAGTTAATTCGTCTATCAATTCTTGGTCTCCCACAAATGGATACATCATTCTTTAAAACTCGATGCGGTCACTCTGTTCACGTTATCTTCAATTGAAATTTTTGTAGTTTTTGAGAATTAATATTTGAGTCACAGTCAACGAATGCGCGGACAATCGTAGTGCGACCATAGTAATCATACCACTGACTCCAAGTATAACATGATTTACTCGATATCTCGGATATCTTTCTAGCCATTGAAGTAAGGTACACCACCTCATACCCGCCGGTTCATTCTTGTTTATACCACCTCTTACCTTCAGTTTGTGTGTAACCACCAATTGTCTTATTTGTCAATGATTAGCTCATTTCCCCTAATGAAATACGGTTTCATTCTTCTACAGCAATTGTGAGGGATTGAATTACTCTCAGTCCTTGAACTGAATGTCCCATTCATGCATTAACTTATTGACGCCCACCACACCTCGAGACACAAATCTAACGCAGTATATATTATGTTGAACTTAAAACACAACTCCAAATAATTTGTTCTCAAAGATTCTTTTCATTTAGATCGCGCTGCTCTTCGATCGTGATTTAGAAATCTCTCGCCTAAAAACCCTACAACAACACACATATGCTCATCGCTTCTCTATCATAATTGTGAAGAATCTAGTACTGAACGACAAGTCTTCTTTAGGTAGATGCGTAATATAAGGTGGCATTGTCTTTCTACTTAGTTATATCCTTTTTTTACAAACATAGGATTTCAAGTCGGGGACAGAGCCTTACTTAGTCCCACTCTGGCTGATAGTGTGTGCGTGAATGATGAAACGAGCGTGTTGTGTGTGTGTGTGCATGTGTAGTTGCGCCTCCGGATTTACTGGTAGGCGGGAGGAGTCTTCAAAACTGGGTGGGTGGTGGATTCTCGCGCTCTCTTGTCGGAGCTCTTTCGCTCCGCAGCGTGTGGGGGGGGCGTGTCCCTGATATAGCTACATTCGCTGCAATATGTCTATAGGTGATCGCAGTATGATCAACCGAAGTAACAAGATATGGATGTGTACTGACTTATGTGACTGTTTGGGACAGGGAATGGTGGGAGGGTGGCAGGGCAGGACCCTGACACTGAGCGGTATTGTGAGAGTGGGCTCTTACAATCTACACTGGAACGGTGGGGGATGGTGGGCAGTGTAGGTGCGAGGGATGGAAGGAGACAGAAGGTTGGGGGGGGGGGAGAGGGTGTGAGGTTGGCAGACATTTAAGGGTGGGACGCGCCTCTCACCCCTGCGCCGAGGGGTAAGAGGTGCTCTGGGGCGGTGGCAGATTAAAGTGTATTGCTGGCAGGATTATTCAACCTATAGGATAGCTGCTCATCTCTCCTCCTCAGCAGGCAATGCACAATGACCAATGTAGCCTGACATAATTTGGCTTTTTATCAATAATCGACTCCCCTCCGTATGACAAGTGGTAATACCCCTATAATAACATGGTGGTTTCAGCTGAATAAACTCCTTGTTGATTTGCTGGCGCTGGTGATAACATGGGGGAGCAAGGGATGGTGTGTGGTGTGTGTCGTTACAAGACGAATGATTGTTACTAAAATAACCTGGTAGAGAGACTGTAACAGAAACCAAGTCTGGTTCCCCAAAAATATTACTATATAGGTATCAAATAATAAACTGCCAGATCCGCTGCCTGGGACCTCAAACCGGAGTAGACCCCACTCGCCATCATGTGGACGATATCAAGGCTGTGACTACAGGCTCTGGATTACATGTGTATGACCACCCGGGCATTTTTTACAGGGGGCCATAGTGTGCGAGTGGGGTAAGTTACTAGAGTTGTATGTAGACAGCTGTTCTGCTCAGACATATAAGGTGGTATTTGACACGCTGCAGTTACAGTTTTAGTGGACACACAGGAGACTTCCTTTTCTGATCTATGCGTCGTCACCTTTCTTCTACTTCTCTCCATCCGGTCAACACCTCTCATGCTGATTGACTCCCGGCCACGAATCGTCCCTGAGGTATCTTGGTCACAAATATCTTAGATTCCTAACTAGATTTCCAGTAACTCCCTTACTATATAGGTATGATAAGTCCCCTTCTGTTAGGACAGGTAACCTATACAATCCCCCTCAAGTGGAAGCTTTATATAAGCGTCCCTGCATGTTAGACAGGTATATAGTGTGCCCCTCATAGGCAGGTTATATATAGGTCCCATCAGTTACGCAGGATATAGTTATGCCCTCTCAGTCAGGCAGGAGGGTTTGGTAGGTCTGAGGGATAACGATATCTGTCCCCTTAGACAGGCAGCTATATAAATATACGGTTAACTCAAGGCAGGTATTTAGATATAGGTTGTCACTCAGGTCGAGGTATAATAGATCATAGGGGACACAGTAAGGGGAATATGGTGTCTCGCTCGCTATAGGGGCACTCTCAGGCTAGGTATCAGGGGCACTTCAGGCCAGTAGTATAAGGGACACTAGGCAGTAGGTTTATGAGGGGCACTCGGAGGCAGAGGTATATAGGGGCCACTCAGTAGGTATATTAGAAGATAGAGGGGGCGATGACGCGCGTATATAGGGGCACTTCATGGGGGGATCCTACAGAGGAGCAAGGGTATATTTTATGGCGGAGCTAGGCTGTGTAATGCACTCAGGCAGGGTTAGTAATAGGGGCACCCAAGCAGGATGTAGGGGGCCTCAGCAGGTAAAATAGAGATAGGGGTGCACTCAGACAGGTATATAGAGAACAGGGGGCAACCTCAGTGGCAGGTGAGAGGGAGTTGTGATGGGAGCACTCTACGGCAGGGTTGTATAGAGATTAGGTGTGCACTAAGGCAGGTATACGTAGTGGGCGCCCAGGCAAGGTATTAGGAGATAAGGGCACTCAGGCAGGTATATAGAGAATGGGGGCACTGAATGGCAAGGTTTTTTTCTATTAATTTGTCTTTTGTTTGTTTTAGGGGCATCAGGCAGGTAAATATGGAGTGTATGTGGGGCACTATTGCAGGTATGTAGAGTTTGGGGCTACTTCAGCGCTGGTATATGAGATTTGGGGCAATAAGGAGTTAGGTATTAGATGATAGGGGGACTCAGGCAGGTGATAATATAGAGATAGGGGCAGCTCTGGCAGGTATCTGTAGGGGCACTCAGGCCAGGTATATTGAAAAGTAGGGGCATAAGGCAGGTATATAGCTCGATATAGGGGAGAACTTCCAGGCAGTGGTATAAAGGGGCACTCAGGCAGTGGATATTAGTGGTGATCAGGGCAGGTATATAGCATAGGGGGATTTCAGGGAAAGATAATATTAGGGCACTCAGGACGCGTGGGTAGATTGATGGTAGTAGGAGCTAATGGCAGGTGTATAAGAGATGGGGCACTCAGGCAGGTATATAGCTATAGGGGCACTCACAGGCAGGTATACAGGGGCACTCAGGCAGGTAAAAATAATAACATTAATACTCACCTTACCTGCTTCCTGACCACACGCTCCTGCTCTCTGCCACTCACACCAAGTGCTATCGGGATGCTCCTCCGACAGATCCTGGGTGGCGCGGGTGAGACAAGTGAGTTGTCGCAGCTGAGCTGCTTGGTCATCTAGCCGATCGGCGGGGCCGCTGCGCTGTTGTATGGGAACTCCGGCAGCGGCCCGCTTGTCGCGTCAGAAACGGACTCTGTTTCCTGCGGAGTAGGGAGGTGCACGCTCTCTGCTCCGGTCAGGAAGCCCGCAGCTGTATGTGCGTCCAGCGGAGCAACTCGCATACAGCTAAAGAGACCGCCGGGAGAGCGCTTCCAGGCCAAATGGCGGCATGGTTTGAGGTGGGCGGTGGGGAAACTGGGGCAGTCCGAAGGCGAGGGTTGTAGGGGCGCGCCTGCTGCACCTCTTAGTGACAGGCAGAAGTTAGGCGCACTAGGAGACTCGAACCTACTTGCCTGACCCGTCGTCCGGCCGTGGTGGGCGGAGCTGTGTGGTGAGGGGCGGCACATGGGCCGTGACTGGATTTCAAAAGCCTTGGTTGCAAGTGTGAACGCACTGTGACACCGGTAGTTTATACTCCAACTTTTAAGAGAAGCTCGAAAAGAGGGGACACCTTTAGAACTCATGTTTGAAAACTTATCTAGCAGTAGACTGTTTTTGTTGCCCATTGCAACCAATCGAGGCCACAAGGAGCAACCAATCAGGAGGATTCAGGGCTCTTTCATTTTTCCTGAGCACTATAGGAAATGAAAGCTGGGCTCTGATTGGTTGATATGGGCTCTGATTGGTTGCTATGGGCAACAAAGACAGTCTTACTGCTAGACAGCTTTCATACATAAGGCCCCTAGAGTTTACCTTGTAAAGGATCCAATTTTAAATGCATACTGATACACTTGAATATGTTTTTATTAAAATGTTAATACAAATATCAAAATATAGACATTTAAAAGGGGTTTTCTCACTACGAGGATTGCTTTTTATGTTAAAGATCTTGCAGAAAAATCACTTTGCAATATATGTCCATTAACAGTGTCCTGCCTATTCCTAGATATCCCCTCGTGTATGGGTGCATCAGCTCCTCAGGTCGCTATGGCTGCAGACCTGTTCAATCTCTCCTGATAGGCTGCCAGCACTGGTTGCTATAGCGACAGACCTGGCTTCTACTGCAGCCTAGTAGAAGCCAGTAAACACGACCCTGAATTCAAAGTGAAACCAAGAAAATGGGACTGCGGTAAGATGAATCAATGTAGTGAGATAACCTCTTTAAGGTCTACATTTCACAAAATGATAAAATATTATTTAAGTTGCCATCTAATATACAGTAAGGAGCCAGACAGGTACTATTGTGAAGCAATATAGTACGTTTATTAATGCAAATCTATTTCCCATGTGAAAAATAAGGATGTTCAAAGAGCAAAGAGGGACATGGCTTAAAAATTGGGACTGTCCCTCCAAAAAAGGGACACTTTGGAGGTATGGCTTTAGCTCCGTCCCTGCTCCTGAATAATATAGCCGAGTTCCTTTAACTCTTTCAACCACCCTGATGTATGGGTACGTCATGGTGGTTGTAAGGAGATGTGTAACGGGATTGCAGCGTGACCCTTTTACACAGCCGCCGGGTGTTAGCGGCTAATTGCAGCTAACACCCGGCGCTTGTAGCACGGGGGGCTTCGCAACCCGCCTGCGCTGTTTAACCCTGCGCACCGTTTTTCAGCCCGATTGGGACATCAGCGATAAGATCGCCAAGTCCCGATGGGCTAACATGGCAGCTGGTAGCCTTGTGAAGGCTCTGATCGCTGCCATGTTCCCGTTTGCCCCACTTCTGTCCCGAAACAGGAAGTGGGGGAAAACGCCATCTTGGTACAGCCTAATGCTTGTCTATGCAATGCATTAGGCTGTATTAACGATGCCGCCCCCTAGTGGCAAGCACCATAGGGGAACTCAATGTTACAGTAAAATAAATAATAAAAAAGTTTTAAAGGGGTAAAAAAAAAAAAGTATTAAAAGTTCAAATCACCCCCCTTTTCCCCTTTTTACGAATAAAAACAATAAATTATAAAAAAGTTACACATATTTGGTATCGCCCGCGTCCGAAAAAAGTCAGATCTATAAAAATAAACATTTATTTATCCCAAACGCTGAACACGTAGAAGAAAAAAAAATTCCAAACGCCAAAATTGCGTTTTTTTGGTCATTTTATGTCCATAAAAATTAGAATAAAAGTGACCAAAAAAGGGCACATCATTCCAAACTGCTAGCAATAAAAAAATGCACTTCAAGCCCGCAAAAAAAGCCCCCTCACTGACGTCCGTTAGGTGTTAGTTACAAAAAGTTAATTGGTCGCACAAAATGGCGCCGCGGCGCAAATTTCAAATATGAAAAATGTTTGGAATTTTTTTTACGCCACCAAAACATAACGGAAACCCTACATGTTTGGTATTGCCGGATGCATATCAACCTGTAGAATACAGATAACATGTCATTTTTACCAAAGATTGAACGCCGCAAAAACAAAACACCCGCAAACATGGCGCAAGTAAAAAAAACTTAGAATTTTTTTGCCGTTCCCCAGTATATTCTATAGTAATATGAATAACATCATTAGAAAGTACATCTTGTCCCGCAAAAAAAGCCCTCATATGTCTATGTAGGTGGAAAAAAAAAAAAATAGGCTTTTGGAAGGCAAGGAGGAAAAAAATTAAGAGTAACATTTATTTTTTTTTGTTTGTGTTAAAGGGTTAATGCAGTGGGAGATATTCCTGAATCCTAAGGCTATGTTCACACGGTGTATTTGCATGGCTTTAATTACCCCCGCAATTACGCCGTTGTTGACCGTGGGCGGGGCGGGAGCGGGGGACTGAGCGGGGGCCGGCACTTCGCTGGCCCATAGACAAAAAAACTGCAACGGCGCGTTATAAACGCCGCAAGTAATTTACACAATGCAAATTATCTCCCCGAGAGGAGACGTAATCCATAGTTCTCTATGAAACTGTGAATTACCGTAATGAATGGCCGTTTTCGGCCCGTAATTTGTGCACTTCGGCGCGTAATTACGGACCGAAATACGGCCCATTTTAAGCCGTGTGAACATGCCTTAATACTGCACAGAACACATCTCCTGAAAATTAGCTCTGTGCAGACATTGAACCTGCAAGGGATGCTGGGAGATCTCAGCTCTGAAGCCTGTAGGATTCTGAATACAGCTCTTTATTAGAAAACAGGCTATAATTCGGGCTACTTGTAACAAGGTCCACAAAAGACTCCTGCTCCCGCATGAAGAACTGCTACAGGTTGGAAAGTGCACAAATCTTGTCTGGATTTTAAGTGAAGTTTGATATTTATCCAATATAGCTGCATTTTTTAAACTGGCGCTGGAGCAGGAGTCTTTTGCAGACCTTGTTACAAGTGGTCTATGACAAGCTGGATGCGGGCAGCAGCCCCAGGTGCAGGTGTAGCAGCGCGGAGGTGAACGGCGGGTTGTGGTTCCTTTCATTTTCGCGAAGCCGGGCAGCCTGAATAAGAGGATCCCGGAGGGAGCGAGAAGCCGCATCGAGAGTCCAGGAGAAGAGCCGGTACATGAAGTGGCTGACAATAATACCGTATATGGTATAAGCAAACACACACTGAAGGGGCGAGCGGATTTGTGTATCTTTTTTCAAGTACGTTGTTATAATTTTGTGCTGTTTACAAGGTAAGAAAACCATGGATTTACAAATCCTACAACTTTTATGTAGATTTTATTTATTTCTTCTATTCATTTATATAGCGCTGTTATATAGCACAGCCCTGTACAGAGATTGGCGTCACTTTCATTGCTCCCTGTTACACTGGGGTTTACAATTCCAATTCTAGATTAACCTATAAGGCTATGTTCACACGGCTTAATTGCGGGACGTAATTTCGCCCCGCAATTACGCCGTGTGGACAGGGGGGGCCGGGCGGGGAGTAAGCAGGGGGCCGGCATTTTAGCCCGGCCCATAGAAATCACTGCTAGCCCGTTAGCCGCTTAAAAATGCATTTCAATTATCCCCCGCCCGGCGGCTTTCCGGGCGGGGAGAGAACGAAACCCATGTTCCTTGAGAACGGGGAAATTTCCCGTATGAAGGGGCCTTTTCGGCCCAATTTGGGCGCACTTCGGCGCGTTTTTACGGACCAAATAGGGCCCATTTTAAACGTTGAACATGGCCATATGTTTTTGGAGTTAGAGGAAAACCCCACACCAACAGGGTGAAAAAACAAAAAAATCTCTTTCAAGGTTGTTCTTGGGAATTTGACCCGGACCTCATGGCAGGACAACAGTGCAACCCTCGCCCCCCCGGCCCTCGTGAAAAATAATCACACACAACAAAACCCCCTTTTTTTAAATCCCCTCGTTGCACCCTGGGGGGGTTTTTTGGTGAAAAATGCAGCAACCTGGCCCGCTTGTTTAAAACAAAGGATTAGGCTTTTAAAAATAGCGCTCCCGGGTCAAGCACCCTGGCTATTTCCACGGCTTTTTCCGGGCGTATTTATGGACATATTTCATCCCCAAATCGTCCCAAAACTTTCAAAAATAAAAATTGTGGCGCTATTTCGCGTCGAAAATACTTTCCCCCCATTCTTTTACTAGGGGGTTTAAATTGCAAATAACCCAATAATGACAGGGACTAAATTTTAAAATCGTATTTACGCCGCAAATAGTCGGAAAATCGCCTCTGTGAATGACGAGTTTTTTTATATTGGAAAAATCAATCAAAAAGTTATTATTTGAAAATTATTTCGGGACGTTTTTGGGACGAAAATTTCGTCCGTAAAATACCCCCAAATAAGCTGGTAACCACCCTTAAGGCTTTTCACATGGTTCTTTTGCGGGCAATTACGCCCCGAAATTACCCCTTTGGGTCGGGGGCAGGGCGGGGAGGGGGGAAGGGGAGCGGGGGCCCGGGCACCCCCGGCCCAAGCTTGCATTGCCAGCGGCACGTAACCCGCTGGTAATTCACTGTCACTTATTCCCCTCTCAGCTATTCGCCACAGGGGAAGGGGCGTAATCCCTATTTTCTATGGCTGTGGATTCCGTAAAGACCAGCGGATTTTCCACCGTAATTTTTGCACTTTTCCGGGGGTAAAATTTTGGCGAAATTCATCCAATTTTAAGCCGTGTGAACATAGCCTAAGGGGACTTAATGTTAAAGTAAAAAAATAAAAATAAATTAAAAGTGTAAAAAAAAAAATTAAAAGTTCAAATCACTTCTTCTTTTGCTCATTGACAAAAAAATGAAAGTAATAATAAAAGTTACACATGTTTAGTATCGCCACGTCCGAAAAAGTCTGATCTATTAAAATATAACATTATTGATCCCGTACTCTGAACACCGTAGAAGAAAATAAAATTCCAAACGGCAAAATTGTGGGTTTTTTTTATATTCAGGTCCCCTAAAAATTAGAATAAAAGTGATCACAAAAGTCACATCTATCCCAAAATGGTGCCCATAAAAAGTTCAGCCCGCAAAAAATGCACCCTCGCTGAAGCGTACAGGTGGAAGCGCAAAAAAGTAATTGGTCACAGAAAATGGCGTAATGGCACAAATTTAAAAATTAGAATTTTTTTTTTCTTATAGTACTATTATATAACACAAATCCTACATATTTGGTATTGCTGGAATCATATCAACCTACAGAATACAGAGAACACATCATTTATACTGGAAAGTTAATGGCATATAAAAAAAAACCCTGCAAACATGGCGCAAATATGTTTTAAAAAAATAAAAATAAAATGTAACCCACTTAGAATTTTTTGCGGTTTCCCAGTATATTCTGTAGTACAGTGAATAACACCATTAAAAAGAACCTCTTGCCCCCAAAATAAAAGCCTCATATCTCTATGTAGATGAAAAAATAAAAAAGTTATAGCCAATGAAAGGTGAGGAGGAAAAAACTAACATGTCAACCGAAAAAAAAATGCTTGGTCCTAAAGGGGTTAAACACATCTTTACAGAAATCAGTGAGTTTGGGATCATCAACCAGCACCTGAAGGAGGCGGAATTTTGTTTTGTTTTTTGCTATACAGTTACTTCCTTTTATTAACCCCTTACCGACCTTTGACGTATGAGTACGTCATAGGGCCGGTAAGCGGTTCTGAAACGGGATCGCAGCACGATCCTGCTTCACAGCCGCCTGGTGTTAGCGGCTAATTGCAGCTAACACCCGGCGATTTCAGCGCAGGCGGGCGGCGTCACCCGCCTGCGCTGTTTAACCCATCAGCACGATGGCCGCGGCGTCGGAATGACTGAAAGTGGTGCAGCACACCGTTTTTTCAGCACGATCGTACTTTAGCGATAAGTATCGCTGAGTCCCCCGACGGTATGGTTAGCGATTACTTTTGGGCCCTCGACATCGGTCGATGGTCGATAAATCACCATCATCGACAAGATAGTCGATTTGTCGATGATAAATTATGCTCGAAGACCATTAAAGTCTATGGGAGAGCAACAACACCTTCATTCTTACACCCAAACAGGGCTGGAGAAGTGAAATTAAATCCACAACATCAAATGGATACGTGCTACATCTTAGGCAAACAAAATTAGGTTGTAAAAGCCACAGAAAAAAAAATCACAGACCATTCACTATCCCTGTCTTGTACCACAGCCTGACCCTTAAATCTGCATCACCCACAAATTAAAAAGTGCCAGAAGGCAGTATTATTTGAACCACCATTTTAGTTTCACTGGACATTGACTATACCTGTCTGGGCCACAGCATGAGCCCAAACCTGCATGACCCCAGTTTAAAAAAAGTGCCGGAAAAAGGAGTCTTTCAACCACCATTTTAGTTTCACTGAACATTGACTATACCTGTCCTGGCCCAGCATGAGCCCCAAACCTGCATGACCCTAGAAAAAAAGTCCCGGGAAAAAGGAGTCTTTCAACCACCATTTTAGTTTCACTGGACATAGACTACCCCTGTCCTGGTAGCGCTTGCCCCTCCGTATGAGTGCGGACCAATTGAGCTTCACTTTGGGAAAAACTGTGGTTTCGCTCCTGTTACACCCAGGTTTCCCTTTTTCTTGGCATTCTTTTTCTCATTTTACTCAACGGCTGGAGGAAAATTTTCTCTGTACTTTGTTCCCGTCCGTGCTCCATACTCCATGTCCTCTTTAATAACCTACATCTGGTCAAGTTTCCTGTACCTCCCCTTGTACAATTCATAGATTTTTTTACCAGCTATTTTGTACATGCAAGTTTTTTAGTAGTTTAATTCTAGAAAACACATTTTTAAAATAGGATAGAATCCCATCATGTCTTTTGTTTTTCTTTTTTCATTGTATTAAAGGGGTTGTCTCAATACAGGGATTGATAGCTATGTTTAAAATCTTGCAAAAACAAGTCATTTTGCAATATGTGTCCATTAACAGTGTCCTATCTATCCTGTTCTGAAAGCACCATCACCCTTGAGCCACTCTTGACAATTGTGAAAACAAATGTCTGTTAAAACCACATTTTTTTATAATAGGACCAGTAGTATAGCTGCATGTCACAGCAAAATGCCCCCAAAAATTCAAAGCATGACCCTTGAGCCACTTTTGACAATTTGAAGAACAAATGTCTGTTAGAAACAACATTTTTTTTATAATAGGACCTGTAGTAAAAGCATGACGGTCCTGCAACTGACGATCCGCTGCATGCGTGTTGTCGCCAGCACTGGGGAAAGGGGCACCTTCTCCTCGTTTCCTCTACCTCCATGTCCTACCCCCCTCTTTGCTCGCTTACCACCTGAATTTCGCTCCATGTTCAGAATACAAAAATTTTAGAAGGGATGGAAGAGTTTTGAAAGTCCTTATTAAAAGCCAAATCAC